>JAJFBB010000022.1:22895-50000 GCA_020882235.1 Schizaphis graminum | reverse complement strand
AGCAATTGGTCTAGTTGAAGGGGCAGCGGGAGTGGTGTTTCTCGGTGCTCTCGGCGTGTAGCTCATTTTGTTAGGATACGAATTGTTTCCTCCGGAATAAGGGTCAACAGGAAATACAGAAAGCTTGATAAGGGGAGGGGAGATATTGGGGTTCTAACAGGGAGAGTGTGGGAGGGTTTCGGGTTTCTGAATCGGACTCTCTCCGTGTCTTTTGATAAGGTCACCTTCAAGGTCTGTTCTGGAAGTAGAAGGAGGGGGTGTGAGAGGGTTGAGTTTGGAACCCCTATTTCGATTTATATATTTTAAATAATTTATAGGTACCGTATCATTGCGCGGTGTGTCATTAGAATTTTTGAAGTATATGTGCAGCGCAGAAACAACATATAATTCAATTGTTTCATCAGTCAAAATTGGGAATTGCACCATATAGTCATCATTTATAAGCAATGTGACATAGTTAACTGCTTCATCACAATCTGGATATCTGTTCAATTGTGTTAGTTAATAAATTATTATAATTCTTTTTAAATCAGACAGCATACTTACAACACAGGTATACAATTCCAAATGAAGAATTAAATTTGAAATATATAAGAATCAATTTGATGTCTATATTTATAATAGGAATGAAAAAGATTAAAACTATAAAACTTAAAAAAATTGTAGATATAAAAACATTAAACCAAGTTATAGTATAAGAAAAAGAGTAAAGTTTAAAGAGAATAAAGGATTACAGGAACTCCATTATCATTATGCTAGAAAAAATAAAACAATTGAGAGATTAATACAATTTAATAAAAATGTAACCTCAAAAGAAGGGATGAGGTCATTATAACCCGTGCCAGAATAGGCCACACTCATCTCATCCACTCATTCCTCATCACCAAGGAACCCGTTCCACTATGTGACGCATGCAACGTGGACCTGTCGATCGACCATATTGTCACTAGATGTCCAAAATACGCCGTAGCTCGGAAAATATTCAAAAATTCATCTTCTCTCCGACTTGCCCTCAGCGAAGAAAACACAGAAGCTATATACAATTTTTTTTATTTTATACATTTAAACAATAAGTTGTGAATATTTATAATTTTACATTGTTATAACTTTCTGTAGGTTAATAACCTAAGCTGTTGAAGCCTTATCATAAATTAAAAAAAAAAAAAAAAAAAGCGGGTAAGTAGGTATCGCTCTGCTGTATATTTGGGGGTGGGGTGGACCTCAGACTATGGTAGGTTAAATTTGAATGCAATGATAGGTATCATTGTATACGAAAAACGATTCTGAACGAAGATGATTTGTCAGTTTAGGATATATTATATTTAAATATTGTCAAATATTCTATTTTGAAACAAAAAGTATAGTTTTTATATGTTACTATGGTTACTATGGCCAACATTCGCATTATGAGCATATGAAATTTAATTTAAATTTTGACATATTTCGTATAAATTCGAACTTTAAACACTTATAAAAAAAATTGTGACTAACGATTTCGGATTTTTTTTTATCACTTTAAGAACAACTTATAAGAAACCTTGTATTAAATTTTCAAGATTTTCTGGCCACCCAAAAAATTTTTATCGGCATTTGAAGAAAAAAAAACTTAGAAAAGTCGAACATTTCAATTGTCTATTAGTAGCTTAAAAATGGTCAAAATATTTTGAAAATTTAACTGTAAAGAGATAACCATAATATAAACATTTGGTGAAAATTTCAAGTATTTACAATAATTCGTTTTTGAGTTACAGCAAAATCAAAAAATCAATTTTGTCGAAAAGTGGTTTTTCCGTAAAATTTCCATTTTTCTGTCATTTTTTTTTTGTTTTTCTCGATTTTTTTGAAAACTATTAGAAAATTTTAATTTTAACCCCCGTAAAGTACCAACTAGATTCAATTCCCTATTCAAAGAGGGGCTGAAGTCAAAAATCGGAGCATTATTACTGCTCCAAATGTTGGAGTCAGACACAAAAAAAAAAAAAACACACATCATAGTAAATGTAATACATTCATCACTTCGTTCAGAATCTAAAATGTAATAAAAATTAGTATAGGTATATGAATTGGAAATAAATAAATATAAAATTGTTATTACTTTTTTCATTATTGTGGTTTGCAAGAAGGCAATCTAATAGATTTCAAATAGCTATTTTGTTCAACTAAAAGAAACAGTTTTTGGTCCCAATATTTTTGTTTTGCCAATAATTTGCGTTCTCCTAAGTCTATCAATGTCTGCCAATTATATTTACTGTGTCCTGATTATTTTGTTGGTTGTAGTCAATTTGGTTACTATGGCTATTTTCTAGTTCGCCTAGCTTCTCCAATATATTTAAAAAAAATTTTCACTAGTAGTTTGTATATATGCCTGGATCACGACTGGAAAATGTTTCGTGATTAAATTTATTGCCTGTTCTTCATTCAATTTTGGAGAATCCAAATATTTTAGTTCCGCCATCCAGAGGTTAAAATGTTCTTGGAAGTTATTTGTTATAGCCTTATAGGTTTCTTCCCTGCCTCTGTGAATTTTATGAATATATTCCATTGTTTATCTTCTGAAAAGAAATGTTTTAGGAATAACTGCTTGCAAGTTTCTTCTGTCGGGGTTGTATCCTTTATCATGCTAAACCATTTGGCCGCCTTTTCTTTCAGACAGTTTTCTATAACGATTATTCTATTAACTGTCGAAACTTTTTTGTGTTTTAGATAAGTTTCGAGATTCTTTAAATACATTTTCGGATGTTCGTTGTCTTCTCCACTAAAGTTTTGCATTGTTATATCAATATTATTTGTTCTTTGTCTCTTCTGTTCTAATGTTGTTCATGAACCTCATATCTATTTCATTTTTTGCTGTTTCGATCGTTAATTTGGTGTTTGTGTCGTTAATTAGTTGCCTTAGTGCTGTAATTTGTTGTTCTTGTGTTTTGTTACAACTGTATACAATGTATCATGGGTTTTGTTTGATGGGTCAAAGAGGATGTAGGGACTCCTTGTGAGAGGGAATTTTGGATCCTTTCATGTTTCTGGTTTTTCTGTGGCTTCTGATCTTTATTCTTTATTTCTAAGTTTGGAGTATTTTGTTTTGATTGTGTTATTGTTATTGTTCTGATCTGGAAGGGTATTTTTGAGTCTTGATTTCTTCAGAGTAGATACCAATAAATTCAATTCCCTCTCTGACATACTAGCAGAATTAAGGATTATTTCCCGGATCAACTCACTTCCCGAATCGAAAAGTTTCTAGCTTTTCCAAGATACCTTTCGTCTTGGCTTCGGAGAGGAGTTGAATCACTCGTTCTAGAGATCTGGGCTGGTCCCTGTTATTTGCTATATAATTCATGAATGCAGCTATATCAGTGTTGTGAAGGGATATGAGTACGTTATCGGGAAGTTCCTTTATCCACTGTATGATCTCCTTGAAATGAGGAGTCACTAAATTTCCATCTGCCTCAGATCTGCTTATACAGTACTTTCTTGTTTGACCAAGAGTTATTACAAGTTTTAAGGGTCCAATGATCAAATGTACTTCTCCCATATTCCTAATTAAAGGTTGAGTGGTTGTCTTGGAGGGCCCTGGATTAGGAGCATTAATGACTGGGTGGGTGCTCATAGGTTTTGGTCGTTGGTTTGTACATATGACATCTGTTATTCCCTGTAGCGAAAGTACTACTTTGTCTAGTTTCTCAATAGTTTTGTTGGAGGACTTTTGTAGGACAGATGTAGTGTTTATTACTGAGGATAAATTCCCCATCATCGCATTGTTGTGGGAAAGTAAACCGTTAGACAGAGAACTTAAGTTGGAAATAATCTCTTTAAGCATTTCCCCTTGTTGAAGGGAGGCTTGGTAAGCACATCCTTTTATGAATCCAGAATATTCGATGTGCTTGTTGTAATCTTTAAGAGAGAAAGGATCAGTTCTCATTAGTTCTTCCATTCCTACCAATAGGATCGGTGTAACAGACTCATTTAATTGACCTGCACAGCTTATATAAGTCTCAAGGACTAGATGTCCGTCATATTTTTTCCGCAGCTCAGTGAGGAAGTTATTCGAATCAGTGTGAACTTGATAGGTTAATTTTTCTGGAGAGGCATATGAGTCTCCATCAGTATACTGAAGGTTTGTCTCTGGATCTTGACTAGAGGAGTGGATGTTGGCAGTGACCGATTCTGACCCTTTTGCTTGAGAGTTGCTCGCTCCTTTGTTTGACCATCCAACCTGGATTGGTCCTTTTTTCTTGTTTGGATCGCAGACTGGAAATGTTGTGATATTCGAGTCCGAAGGTCCTGGAATCCCCATACTGGGAGGTGGATTAGGTTTACACTGTTCAGAATAAATTGAGGTTTCTTCGTCTTGTGCGCTAGAATATTCGATAACCAGACTGGAAGCTCCCAATACCTGATTTTCATCAAAAATTATCCCTGGTGGAGTGTAAACAACCTGCTCCGAAATTTCCGACCTATCAATACAATTAGTCCTTACCAGGTTGACCCACTCTAATGTAATATAATATATTGATCTTAAAAACTAATACGTACATTTTTTTGTGATTTAATAACATAATAAAAATTATACATAACAAATATTTAAATAAATCTGACCTGACCAGCGACAGGAAAGAACAACCGAAACGCATCAAATTGAATCACCGTTGAGCCATATCACACCATATTATAATAAAATGTAAGTTCAAACGCGTTAAACTATACCCGGCGTGTAATAATATAATAACCGAACCGCGTATAAGAATATCGAACCGAATATAATATAACAGCAGAATCGCATTGACACTATATAATTATAATTTATAGTACACACCGTGTGTACTGTGTAAAATATACGAACAGCGAAAAAAATATTAATGTACTATGTACACCACGTACACGACTAATAATAATAAAAAAAAATATATTAATTAAATGGCGTCGGGATGACAACAACGACGGCGACGCATCCATGCCACGGATGATCGGTCCTGTGCGTTGTCATCGTACTGCTCACTGCTCAGGCGGCCGGTGGAAACACCATCAGTCATCGATGTTATTGATATCAAACACTATATATGTATGGTGCTTCGCACATCAATTGAACTTAGTTGTTGTAGATACTTGTGATTGTTGTGAAGTAACGAAACATTTTTTTGGTGAAGTTCTAGCATTAGTTTATTTTTTTTCGGACAAGAAAAAGAACTGCCACTTTCATCGAATGTCAACAGCAGTTATATCCAGGCGATAGAACACACCGGCTAAAATGATTTTCCGACACTAGGTGGACTTCACATGGAAGGGTTATAACTGTTCGATTTGAAAAATTTGGAGCAATATTAGAAACATTAAAAAGATTAGTATATGACAATGATTGTAACAAATGAATGAGTCTTTTAACAGTAATCACATTTGAATTTATACTCACAATGATCTTAAATAAAAATATATTTGCAATAACCACACCTTTATCCAATTACTTACAAAGTAGATCAATAGATTTTATTCAGGCATTAAATTTGGTTGATGCATCAAAAGAAAAATTAACCTCTTGCGCTGTGATGCAGAATTTGAACTAACAGTAAATGAAGCAAAACATAACATGTCAGAGTTAAGTTTTAATGAAACTAGACCAAGAATAAAAAGGGTGCTTGGTGAAAATATTTATGATGAAGTATCTATTCTGTTTCTGCATGTGATAGGTATAGAACAAATACATACTTTAAAGTATTGGATCAAATAATTTCATCAGTTAATTCTAGATTTAGTGGTGCCAGAGAAATACTTAAAGATTTATCTCTTTTGTCTCCTGAACGACTGATGAATATGAAAAAAAAAACAATAAATCTATTCCAGAAGATAGTTTCCATAATATATCAAATTGGTTAAAAGATATTAACGGAAATGATTTTAAACGTAAATATATTATGTTTAGTCATAGTTTAAGAGATCTCGTTTCAGGATTAGAAGTAATCAATATTTTTTAATCGTATAGTAGTGTCCTTCGAAATTACTTCATTAATTGTTTACATCGGTAATTATTTGTTACTTACATTATACTTTAAGTTAACTTATTAAATAATATCATATTGTTTAAATGTATTTGTCTACATTTTTTCATACTACAGAGTTTTCCTCAATTCCCTACTGTGTTTATTATTTTATATTTCATAATATTATGTATGTAGGTATTTTGACATACCAATGTGCAAAAAAAATATATTTAAATTAAAATATAATAGAGATGGTAACAAAACTAGTCTAGCCAAAATTACATTAAAAATTAACAGATAACAAATACAAACATTTTCATAGGTATTTATATTTTTTTGATCACAAAAAATGTAATTTGTGATACTCAATAATAACATAGATATCTACCTAAACCCGTAAATAACTTTTTACTTGATGTTCACTATCGTAGACTAGTATTTATGAATAATTGTACAAAAACTAAAATATTTTACATTTTTACATAACTGCTGTCTGATGATAACGTTAAGGTAATAAACTAATAAGGTATATTCACATAGGTTTACTGTTTAATTTAACGGTTCTGGGTGGGTGGGTGCTTGGTAATTTTTACTAGTTTGCCACCCCATTTTAAATTGAGTTCGGCGCCACTGCGGGAAAACACTTTTCGGTTTCAGGCTCTGTTTTAAAATTTGTTGGACATTATCACATCTGTGCTTATGTCTTATGTACGGTTAACTGTTTTTTCGGTCAGATTATGTTAGCACAAATTTTAACAATAAAAATATTATAATATCATTAAGGTTGTTGAAAGCGGGTCGTTTTTCGTCATTTTTTCGTGCGTTAAGACCAATATGCGAAAGAAAAATTCACCCAGTACCAAAAGTCCGATTTTAATTTAAAAAACATATTTGAATTCCTTATTCTCTTTTCTACGTTATGTAGGAAATGGATTTTCGTTTTTTTTTAAGTAATACTAAAGTAATGTGAATTTTGAAAAAAAAAAATATTTAAATATAATTCATTTGTTACTATATAGTAATTAAACAAAACAAAAAATCCAAAATCCATTTCCTACATAATCTAGTTTAGAGAATAAGGAATTCAAACATATTTTTAAAATTAAAATCGGACTTTTGGTACTGGGTTAATTTTTCTTCCTCTTTTTGGGATTTTCATGTAAAAACTTTTTTTATCGTAAAATGTAGTGACATGTGACTGCGCGTATGTACGATACTGATTTCCAAGAATCTTAACCATAGTTTATCTTTAATTACACAAAGCGTTCGGGGAACTCACGCACACTAATGATCAGTTACAACACTCACAGTTACACGTAACTCACAATGGATATCGAATATTGCCTAAATACAACCCCTTAAAAATGGTTCGCTTTCAACAGCCTTAAATAATTTATCATAATATAATCATTCGGTATTTATAAATAAATCGCAAAAAAATTATACACAGCATTAGCTAATACATATAATAATTTATATTTATTTATAAATACCGAATGAATGAATGATACATTATTTAAATCATTTTCTTACTTTTTTTATGAATATATGTTAATATAAATATTTTTTATAATTAAATATTAAATTATTGATTATTTACTAAAACATTGAAAATACGAGATATTTAAGTGGCGGGCGTCAACTAAACATGTTTGGCGGGGGGATTATTTTCTTGGCGGGGGTCTACTAGACCAGTTCCTAAAAATGTTTTGATTATTCTAAGGTTTAATAATAAACAGTGAACATAAGAAATAAAAATATTATAATGGTAATCTTCTTTGTATAGGGGTCAAAACTTTAAACTCTTCAATAACGCTATTGAAATCTACTGATTTGGTCATTTCTTGCTCAACGAATAAAAATAAAAGTGATTCTAAACGTTCTTGTGACATTGTTGACCGTAATTTAGATTTTACAATGGATAATTTGGAGAAGGCCCGTTCACAACCACAACTTGTGACTTATTGGTTATTTAAAGTTGTTCATAGCGTTCATACCATCGTCCATCATACATTAACCTTAGCATATTGTCTGTATTATCATTTTTGTTAGAGCGCCTAATTTATTTTCTCTAATTTTTACTATTTGTAGCTTAAAATTTAAAAGAAGTCCCTGAATTAATAAAAGTTGTACAAAAAGCCACGGGCCACGGGGTGTGCCACGGCACACCTGGCACACCCTGTACGCACCCCTATGGTCGACATGGTTACATAAATACGAATGAATTATTATAATATAATTTATACTTTTGTTATTTTAAAAATATAATATATTTATCATTTATGTTACAAAATATCTATTTTATTATTTTCAGTAATATTAAAATAAATCGACATTATAAAAATATCGATATTTTTTACCACAATATCGACATATTGATAATATCGATATCATTAAATCATTTGTGCATCCTTACCCAGTGCTATAATACGGGCTATTAGTGTGATAAGAATAACCGTTATCAGAAATAACGTTTGGTTCCAAACAAACATATTTTAATATAGGATTCTATACGAAAAATTATATTTTCAATCTAAAACGACTAAAACTAGTTTTTTCATAAATTCTCGGTATTATTATTTATTAATTTACAGTATTGTGATGGTTTGTTGTTGGGCAGTTGGCTGTTCTCATAACAGCAACAGATACAATTGTAAATTTTTTAGATTTCCTACAAAGTCAAACCAGAAACAAAAATGGATAAAGCTTCTAAGGTACCTAGTATTTATTTTATATCTTCTGTCGTTATAGATTTAAATATAATGTGTAAAGGTTTATATACCTGCATTAAGTACTTAATTTTTTAAAACATGCATCTATTTTAATTTAGAAGAACAGATTATCCAAGTATAACGTCTCGGGTCTGCAGTTGTCATTTTGTAGATGGTATGAAATCAAATTTTCCTACACTTTTATCCACCATAAAAAATATTAAAGATATAATTTGTTTCCAAAAATATTGTCTTTTAATGTCTTACAATTATTTTGAGTGTTACTTTTTAAGCATGTAGTTTGAAACAATTAGTGATGTACGAGTAATAATTTAACATTAATTTTAGATATCGTAAAATAGTATAGATTAAAGTAATATTGTTGAACATAATGATTCTCAGTGAAATTTTATTTTTAAATTTATCATTTGTTAGTAGTATATATTTGTATGTTCTGAGCACTTTTGAGCAGGGAGATTTAAAAAGTTTAAGGCGGACTTTCCCCCTCAAGCCATTTTTTTTTTCCCTGTAACACGAAAAAACACTGTTTTTCAAAAACCATAATGTATGTTCTGAGCACTTTTGAGCAGGGAGATTTAAAAAGTTTAAGGCGGACTTTCCCCCTCAAGCCATTTTTTTTTTCCCTGTAACACGAAAAAACACTGTTTTTCAAAAACCATAATTGAATAAGAACACTGTTTGATTAAAATAAAAAATCATTTATTAATATATGTTGTTTCATTAAATATTATGTAACCTTAATTCTAAATTATTTATACTAGTTTTCTTACTTCCCTAGTGAAAGGTACATATTCTACAATACGATCATGAATTAATAAACAATAAGCAGTTACACCTGTAAGTGATTTTGATGCCTCAATCTCCAATTGTACATCTACTGATGAGGCTGTACCTGAATCATTCTGTTTTGAAGTATCGATAACTATTATAGGAGCATTTTCTAGGAATGTTGAAGGACTCAACAGTGGATTGCGTATACTTTTTTCGTAGTACGATTCTTGAAATGATGCATACATATCATATAATATTGAAAAATTGTTTTTGTTAAAATCTACATTTAAATTATCATACGGATAAGCTATTGAATTGAGAAATACTTTCAAGTTTGTTAGGTTACAGTTATCAAATACACTACAATCTTTTGCTATTTGATTTTTTCGACCTTTTTGTAAACCCACTATAATAAATCGTGGTTTTTCTAATTTTGAAGCAGTTTTTAAGTTCCACACAGCTTTGGTAGTGGTTCCCAGTTCGGGGTACTCAAATGTTTCAAATGATCTAAAAGGAATAAATAAACTTTTTTCTTTTTCTACAATTTTAAATAATTTTAACCTTTCTTCATCGTCAACAGTAATATGTGGTACCTTCCACACTATTTTTTGTAAATCGACTGTACCTGTGGTGGCACTTCCTTCGCTTTTTACATTTATAGCATTTAAATCACTATGGCTTCGTGTTAATATTAGTTCTAATCTAGAATTAACTAATATTTTTTTAAAATCTTCAAATAAACCTAACCAATATTTTAACGGAATACATGCACTAAATTCACCAACATTATTCGTAGACTTTGTATCATTTTTAAAAGTCCAACCTGCATTTTCATAACAATAATAGTCAACTGGGGTACCTGATAAGTATCCTTTCAAGGAGCTAGTGATACCAAGAACACGTGTACTATCTACTTCTATACCATTGATTTCTAACCGTATTTGATCAAAGAGATATGAAAAACCATTATTAGAAAGTACTACTTTACCAGGTTCTGTTATTTTTCCCTCTAGATATAAAAAGCTATCATGTAGATATGGATAAACATCCGTTTGCTGGATTGATATACGTATTTCATCATTATTATTAAATGAAGTCGTATACGGTGTATATGAATGATATTCAATTTTTGTAATTTTAGAATCTGTTTCAAACCGTGAACTTATATCCAAAATATCACTTTCAGGCATTTTTATTTAGTTTATAACCAAGAGCCTTTAGAATTTTTTTATTTTTCACCGTTAATTTTTTTACTTTAGCCGATGTTATCGGTAACGCTTTAGTCGTATGACTAGCTCGATTAATGTGAAGTAATGGGTTTATATTGAACTTTAACCCCATCTTAAGAACCGTAACGTTTAATATGTAACACGACTGTTAATGTCTCACCAAAATTTTGGATTTGATTAAAATCCTGATCAACTAATTGTACAGTTATTGAATCAATATTTATTTTATTTAATTTATAATATATTAAATTTGACGGTGATTGAACAACTTTTGTCCCAATTTTTTCACTCGGAAAAAACTCGTAAATCGTATGACTTTGAAGGTGATTGTTGAATGATCCTTGAGCTATATTACACATCACTTTTATAGAATTAATTGTGTTTAAATTTACAGCTTTTTCCGATCGATGAGTTTCATACTCTGGAAAATAGTCTCGTTTTTCAAATCCTAATATAGGTGCTATTCCATTAACCATATCAAACATAATTATACCATTACATTTTATGTATGATCTAAAATCATTATGGTCAATTGAAATATCGAATTTTAAAGTTGTACCATATTTTTCATTGTAAGAATTTATTTGCTTCTTAATTTGACGGTCAATATCTGCAATTTCGTAACATCCCGTTTTTAATGCAATATAACATATACCTTCATCATTATTATTATTAGACATTACTTTCACCGCAAGTTTGTTATTAGAAGAATTTATGTTTGGAAACGAATTGAATGTTTGTAAACATAACAAAGCTATTTCAGAATCTTCGTACACGTTTAGAGGCGGGAAATAATTTGAAGATAATGTGGTTTCATTCCCAGTTATACTCAATGTGATTGATTCATTCATATTTATTTCTAGAAAACCTTTAAATTTAATTTAATTTTAAGATCCGTGACGTTTAATATGTAGAACAACTGTTAATGTCTCGCTGAAATTATCAATCGGTTTATTGTTCTGATCAACTAATTGAATAGTTATTGAATCAATATTTATTTTGTTAAGTTTATAATATATAAGGTTTAGTGGTAATTGAGTCACTTTTGTTCCTGTTTTACCGGTCGGAAAAAACTCATAAATCGAATGACTTTGAAGATGATTGTTGAATGATCCTTGAGCTATATTACACATCACTTTTATAGAATTAATTGTATTCAAATTTACAGCTTTTTCTGATCGGTGAATATCATTGCGTGAAAAATATTGTTTTTTTTCAAACCCTAATACAGAGCATATACTGTTTGAAATATCAAAATGTAGTATTCCATCACATTTTATATATGATCTAAAATCTATTTGATCCATAATTATATTGAATGATAAATATGTTCCGTTTAGTTTATTAAAGGTTAATAACTCTTTAGCAATTTTATTGTTAATATCTTGAATATCATAATATCCTTCTTCAAATTCATATTTAAATTTCGCATCTTGAATAAATTTATTATCCCCATCTCCGATAACTTCTATTTCCAATCTGTTATTAGTTGAATTTATGTTCGGAAATGAATTAAACGTTTGTAAGCATATCAAAGCTATTTCCGAGTCCTCGTTAACGTTTAGAGATGGAAAATAATTTGCAGATAATGTTGTATCATTACCTGTCAAACTTAATGTGATCGATTCATACATTGTAAAAAATCAAGACATAAATGTCCGCAATTAAATGTGTTATAATCTTGATAATTTGTATAGTTATATATAATTTTGTTTCCCTTAAAATATTTTTGTAATTCAATTGGTGGAGGTAAATCACCGAAGCTATCAAAATATATAACTTTATCTTTATTTTTATAAAACGCTACCCAATGACTTCCATCACCTGAAGATACGTCCAAGTTTAATATACCACATTCAATCTGATAAGGTTTTTTAGGTAAGTCATCTCGTGAAAAGACGCCACGGAAATGACTGATATTAAACTTTGTAACATATTTTATAATATCTCTAGATGTAAGTGGTCTGTTAGGTAGCGTTTTCATCAGTTTTTTTTTTTCGATCCTTTATTTTTTAAATATAATCCGTTACCTTTTTTTTTTTTAGAATTTTGGATTGCATTATACACACTAGCACTTCCAGACATTAAACTACCAAGTGCCGATAATCCTGCGAAAATAGGTATTAAGGGAATTGCACCACCTGTCTGACCTGGTGTTAAAATCAGTCTTTTACCTCTATAATTTTTCTTAACCTTTCTTTTTTTTATCGCAGCTCGTGTCCCATTTTTAATTTTATTAACACTTCCCCGTTTACCTTTACAACCCATACCTATTTTTCTTTTAGCTTTCATTGTGTTAGCTACTGCGTACGCTACAATTTTCTCTTTTCTAGGTGTATCTTTTGCTTTAAATCTTTCCCAAGCACGGAGTTCTAACACCTTATCAGCGTTATGTCTATCTTCTAAATTTTTACTAGTTGCATACACAATATCGTGATCACGACATGCAGTATCCAATGGGTTTATTCCTTTATCACCACGATCTAACCTCTTTTTTAATTTCGTACCAGGTCCACAATACTGATATTTTGGAACATGGGCTTCAAACGGGAGACTATTTATAAGGAAATTTACGAAACCTTTACCAGTCTTATCTGATTCCCACTTACGGGTTGAACACATCACATATAACTGATTATAATTTGAAAATTCTAGAGTATTTATAAGAAAATGGATTTGATTGAACAGAAAGATAAATTAGATATTTTAAACGTAGATGCTCAAATAATAAAGAAACCATCAAGACACGGACCATTATTACCTGATACTATACGTGCTATTATAGTTGGTCCTAGTGGTTCAGGTAAAACAAATATAATGTATAACCTAATCACACATGAAAACGGATTAAGATTTGAGAATATCTATTTATACTCTAAAACTTCTAATCAAGAAAAATATGTTTTATTAAAAAAAATAATAGATGATATTAAAGGTGCCAATTTTTTCATTTTTTCAAGTGCTGATAAAGTTATTAAACCAAACTTAACTAAGAAAAATTCTATTATAATTTTTGATGACGTGATTTGTGATCCACAATCTGTAATTAGAGAATTCTTCTCAATGTGTAGACATTCAGGTGCTAGTTCTGTATTTTATTTAGCGCAAACATATTCTAAAATACCAAAACAGTTAGTAAGAGATAACTCAAACTTTTTAATAATACTTAAACAAGATGATACGAATTTACGACATATCTTCAATGACCATTTATCAGCAGATATGGATTTCTCTGAATTTCGAAAAATGTCTCATCTGTGTTGGAATCATAATGATTATGGATTTATGGTTATAGACAAAACACGTGAAATGAATGAAGGTAGATATAGATGTGGTTTCCATTCTTTCATTAAAATAAAATAATAATATAAATACAGTTGTAACAGTGTTAACATCTACATAGTATTATCTAACGTTGGGTGAATCAGTTATATCAAGCTTATTATTTACAATGAATAAAGATAAAGTTTTGTTAGAAAATTTGATAACATCAAAAAAAAATATCAAACGTAAAATAATGGATATGAAGCGTGGTATTATAGATTCTGATAACTATTTTCGTGATACATTTAAACCTTTACTAGAACCATTGAGTACACTGTCAGAAAAAAACACTACACATTTATCCGACACTATCAAAAAAGAAGAAACCGTGTACGCTAGTGGTGAAGATAGCGATAGTGTACTAAATTCATCGTTTGACAATTTTTTAATTTCAAATCCTAAATTACAACGTTATGATAAATCTTATGGTATGCATTACGATGCGGTTAATAATCAACTTAAAATATCAAATATACCTGTTACTTTCGAACACGGTAAATTACACTTGCTCGATAATTACTATCCTTGGACTAAAGGACTTTGGTCTTTATTATGTGAAAAAGTACCAAAAAATATGTCTATGGAAGATATGGAATCATATTATAATATTTTAAAAATAACTAAAGTCTTTTTAAAAGCAGATGGAAAACCTAAAACCTCAGGATATTTCAAATGGATGAACGTTGTAAAACCTCTTTATGAACGAATGAAAACTGAAGAAAAACAATTAAACGAGGAATTATTAAAAATTAATAACGCAAAAATTAAAACTCCTCCTCAATTCAATTTAAAACAATTCGATAACTTTTTATCTAGTTCAAGCGCTAAACGAAGAAATGTTATTGATGATTCGAGCATAAGGAATGATCCATTTGATTTTTCTTCTCCTATGAATAGTTCTAAAATTACAGAACCTCTAACAGGTCAGCTATTTAAATTTAGTTTATCGCCGACAACTAAGAAAGGTTCTGGTTTATATAAAGATGTAATACCTCAAACACAATTAGTGTACTATGATGATCCGAATGAATTAGTTACTAGATTGAATCTTATAACATCATCTCAAATTGTTGGTAATACTGGTGTAAATAATGAAATCATATCTATTTTAGAAGAATTACGTGAAAGGAATATAATAGTATAATGTCTACATTAGAGTGTATAGCTAATGAGCTACATCGACCTGCAAGAAAAATATTTCCCAGACGTAGTGTAATAACACGATTTAAAGATGACCTCTGGCAAGCTGATTTAATGGACATGCAATCCCATTCTAATCAAAATCTTGGTTTTAAATACATTTTAGTTGTTATAGATACATACACAAAATATGTATGGGTAGAATCATTGAAAAATAAAACAGGAAAAGAATGTACAAAAGGTATGCTTAATATATTAAAACAAGCTAATCCAAAATTATTACAAACAGATAATGGTACAGAATTTTATAATAATCAATTTCAAGATTTAATGAAAAAATATAAAATTAAACATTACAGTTCGTATAGCGTTATCAAATGTTCAATTGGCGAACGTGTTATACGAACACTTAAAAATAATATATATAAACATTTTACTGCGACAGGTACATGGAATTGGTATAATACAATATCAAAAATTATTAATAATTATAATCATACAAAACATAGAACAATTAAGTGTACACCATATGAAGCTCGAATGAATACAAGTAAAATTAAATCAAATGTACAAATATATAATAAAATATTTCATAAACCAAAACTTAAAATTAATGATAAAGTAAGAATATCAAAATACAAACATATATTTAGTAAAGGATATACACCGAATTGGACAACGGAAATTTTTACAATATCAAAAGTTTTACATACAAACCCGATAACTTATCAACTAAAGGATGAATCAGATAATATAATTCTAGGAGGTTTTTATGAACAAGAAATTAAATTAACTGATTTCCCGAACACATTTTTAATTGAGCGTATTATAAAAAAAGTTAAAGATAAAATGCTTGTTAAATGGATGGGTTTCGATTCAAGTCATAATTCGTGGATATCGTCTACAGATGTTTTAAAATAAAGATTTTTTAATGTATGTAATTTATTTTTATTTATTACTATTATTTATTTTTTTAATTTTATAATGTCCATACGCTAGTGTCTTAATCCCATCATTCATTATATAACGTTTATCATCGTTAGCACTTAGTACAAGTTTATTCATTGTTTTAGAATGAACAATATGTTTATTCGATTGAATAAAATTCATGTTTCTACGTGTTTGTTTATCATCAACATTTTTATGGTTTATGTATGCATTTAATATTTCTATATAATGTCTAAATTGCATGTGTTTTTTAATTACATATTTTTTCACACCTTTAGCTTTTTTTACCTCAACATCGTCCACAGTTCTGTAAGCGTATAATTTTGGTCTTAATGAAACAAATTCTTTTAAAATTTTTCCTCCCATTTCATCTTTGAAATAACCGGGCTGATTTTTATAAATTTCGCTAAAACAATAATGATTGATAGGATAATTCGATGTATCAAAAAACGATGATAAATCGTATTTTATATCATTAAAAAAATTGTGTGTTCGAATAGCATATACCATAGAATCTGTATCCGAGTATAAAGAACATATTTTGTTACCATATTTATTTTTCATTACATTATAATGAAAATCGTACATAAATGTTTTTGAAACATCCAAAATTGCAAATCCTACATAAATTGCTTTATCGAATTTAATAGTTTCCTTATGTTGATGAATAGCCATAAGATTTTCAGAGTATATAGTTCTATCTTTAAAGTTAGTTTTCATCATTAATTTACTTGCTTTTCTAGCTGACGAAACCAATTTTAAAGAAATTCTAGCACGCACATTTTCCATACATTTACCAAAAACACTATTAATTAATAACTTCCAAAAATCTTTTTCAAAGTTGTTTTTAGCTTTTACTCTCATATATGTACAGAGTTCAATATATGAAGCCATCCATTTACTCTGAGAAAATCGGATAGCTCTATGAATTTTTTTTAATTTAAGTCCATTAGCAATTGCTTGTTTTAAATTTTTATAGTGTATAATATAATTTTTTTTCGGTGATAACGTAGTAATTAATTTTTTAACTTTTGAATTTGGGGGACATTCGTTTAAAGGTAAAAATGGAAAATCGTTATGTTTTTTATGTAAATATTTAGGGTAATCAATATCGACTTCTAATATATAACCAACTTTTGAATCGTTTGGAATTTTTGTAACATCTATATCTAAGTCATCAACCCATTCAAAATCTTTGAAAGGTAGTTCAGTTAACATCGACTTTCCATATAAATTTACACAATCGAGATACGTTATCCATGTAATTGGTTTATTCGGATTATAGTTCAAACCTCTAATGTTTGGTATGTTTGCTTTAGCATATCTTTTAGTTGATTGAGTTATTCCACCTCGGATTGAATTTTCGAAATACAAAAGCATGTTAAAGTCTTTTAATCTTTCTAATTTAACCTTAGTATATTTAAGCATACAATCAAAAGCAAATCCTGGAGCAGTCATATAATGAGCAGGATCTAGTTTAAGAGTAGATAAACATAAATCTCTAAAATTTTCAAATACATCCGTTAATATACTTACATCAGTTTTCAAGTAAAGGTCGCTATATTCACCCAAAGTTTTTAAATCAAATACTTTCCATATTTTTTCAGCATGAGAATAATCATCATCATTAATTTCTTCATCTTTTAAAGAGTTATAAAATACAGATTTTGGAGGCAAACGAGTTTCATTTAATTTACTCCAACTATCGATATATTCATAAGGGAAAACCCCTTTTCGTGTGACTAAATCTAATTTTTTATAAGAAAATATTTTTAGAGTCTCTCTAAATCTTGATTTATCTTCAGACAAATTTTGTGCAAGTTCGCTTAATGAGGAGGCCATAAAACGGAATGTGTCAACAAACTTTATACTAAATCTGGGAACAATTTCTTTGCTAAAGGATACATATTTTTCCGATGAATTCGGAATAACGTGAATATCATTATCATCACAACCAAGTTCTCGAATTATAAAGTGACTATCATATGATAAGTTATGAAAAAAAATTGGAACAAATGATGGATTAGTTATTACAAAATTACATTTAAAACAAAGGCATTGTCTATATTTACCAGTAAAATGACAATGATCTCTAACCTTTAATAAATTATTTTTTTTAAAAGATAATAAACATTTTTCACAAACCTCCGCTCTCTGAAATTGTTTTTCTTCCTTTTCAGTCAATGTAGTCATTGGTATATTAGTTTCATATACATCATTTATCTTTTTTCCAATATCGATCATATTTTCCATAAACTTTTTTGCTGCATCTTTACCTCTATACATTATTATCTTTGTTGGAATTTTAAATTGATGCAATAGCTTTTTTGTTATACTGTTATAATCAACTTTTACATAAAACGCATAACTCATAATTTCATGTAAATGAGTAATATAGGTTTTAGAAACCTTAGATTTTTTACTACTTTTATTCAACTCTATAGTCTGTTTAGGGTTCAAAATACATTCAAAGTCAGCATAAATAACAAACGGTATTCTATTGGTTTTTTTATAACTTTTAAAATATATGAATTCATCATCTTTTCCTTCTTCAAACATTATTGGTCTTCCTAATTCATTCTTATCACACATTTGCTTATGTTTAATCAATCCTTCTTCACCCCAAAGTTTACTTTTACACGGTTTATTCCCAAAAGTTGTAAAACATCTCTTACAAATAATTAACTTAGAACAATTTTTAGTTTTCTGACTTCTAATAAATCTTGAAAAATCTTTAATATAACAATAATGCGATGTTTTATCGTTATTATATAAAAATAGATCAAAATGATTTTTTCTTTCTATTTTACTTATACATAAAGGAAAAATATTACTTTTATTATTTAAACTATAAACATTAACTGAAACATTGTTTAGACGTTCAAATTTTTTTATTTGTTTTATTGGTGTCGGAAAATCAATACATTTAAAATTTAATCCACTTTTTTTTTCTAGAATATTGAAATACGTTTGGTTAAATCGTGATTTATTCGAACGTTGATCATATTTGCTAAGTATAGAATATTTAAAACAATATACATCTTTATTTCTAACATTTATTATGGCTTTTTTTTTTTTTATAAATATAGGTAAATCAAGATATGAACTTCCTTTCAAAGGGTTTACTAAATTAATTCTTAATTGTAACCCATCTATTGATACAAGTGACCAACCTGAACCTTTTGCAATAAATTCTGATTCCTCAGTTAATATTTTATTAAACATTCTGTTCAATAAAATAGTAAAATCAGATGAACTACATGCTAAAATGTTTGAAGTTTTAAAAGCCATATCCTGAATATCATGGGTTACTGGACGTTCGTAAACAGCGTCAACATGTATATTAAATTTTATGGATGTATTTAGACATGATTGTTTCAACTTACAAATTAGCTTATTTGAAATATAACTAAAAAATGATTTATAATCTGTATATTTCTTATAGTTCTTGATGATGTAAGTTTTTGCACATTTTTTAAATCTCTCGATTTCAATCAGTCCAGTTCCCGACGTATTCATACGCTGATATTTTGTTATTACTTTTCTTTTCATAATGAGGCTATAATAAAAAAACATATATTTTTTTTTCTTTAAATATATATGTATATTTTTATTTTTATTAAATAAAAAAAATCATTAGGTAAAATAAATAATATCTAATATTTCAAGTAATATAAATTTAATACTTATATACTTATATACTTAATATATACTTTCATACGGTTCTGTTAATAATTTTAAGTCGCGTAACAATACAGTAAATTTGTTGTGTAGGTTATAAGTGGATTGATCTCTTTCAAAACTTGTTTGAGAATAAAAGGCATAATAATTTTTTACAAGCTGTTGTGTTTCCTTTAATTTTTTTATTCTTTCTTTTATATTTTTTATTTTTTCCGGATCAAATGAAATTGTTTTTGCTAAATATTTTTCATATTTTAACATTTTTAAATCTCTTTTAATTAAACTTAGCGAATTTCTTTTTTCTCTTTGGTCTTGTACTTCTCGTTCTTCGTTTTCAACCATTTGCTGTTTTAGTCTTTTAATTTCATTTTTGATATGATTGAATAAATCCTGTGAATAATTCATTTCTAAATCCATTTTTTCTATAAAAATTATTTTTTTATATTATTATATATTTTATCCGAAAAAAAAATATGAAAACTTTAAAAAAAAAAAATATATATTTTACAAATCAGTTATTGATTTGAATAAAACTTAGTTTTTAAATAGTTTCATATGTTATTCCACACCGTTGTAGCCACCGAATTATCGGATTCGGGTCGGTTATAAATGTTAACGAATCATCTATGCGACACACAAAACGAGTGTATTGTGGAACTATAAAAGTCACTGGAGCTTTGCCATCTGTACGCTAGATTCATTGATTCATACAACCGACCACATCTACAGAAGGTCATTTTCTATGAAAATTTTACGAATATATGAACTATTTACAAAAACAATACTTGTCTTATTCATATCAATAGTTGACGAGTTATGATTAAAAATTAATGTATTACATGTTATATATTATGAATGAACGGTATTAATCAAATCTCCATGTGTCGGTATAAATGTATATGTCGTAAATGGATTGGTTGCTAATGGAAATTGTGTATATAAGTCAACTATTGTTAAATATTTTGAACATTTCATACACCTATGGAATTGACAATATGTTTGTAATCCCATAATTGTTAGAAACTGTCTATGATAACCAACGAGACAAATGTTATTTATATTACCATGATTGTTATCATTGAGTACGCAAAACATAGAACAATATGATTTTTTAGATCTATGATTTATTGTAATTTCAACATATACTTCTTTTAGTATATAATTCGAATTATTAAACAAATCTAACAGATCTCTTTCGCTATACGCAAATGGATATGCCATAACCCGCCATAGCTCGTATGGAATGACACATGAATACATTGCCTCATCTGGTATAGTCATCGTTCTGTTAGTATTTTAAAAAAAATAAAAACATAATTATAATATTTAATATTTTTATTATTAATGATACAAATAGTATACATTATTTCGTGATTAACTTAAATTTCTGCTTTCAAAAAAAAACTTTTTATTTTTATCTTTATAATTATTTATGTTAAAACAGTTTCATTTCATTAGCAAAGATTTTTTTGTTTAGGTTTAGTGTATATCTAATATTCTTCATTTGTTAAGGTAAAAAAAAATAAATTCAGAATGTTGATACATTTATTTTTATTTATAAAATAACAATTAACCCTTCGTTAGTGTGTTGGGGTTTATTAAATCCCACGTGATAAGATTTTACGTGATACTACTAATTATTTTGATTTTCTTTTTTAGTTAGTACATTTATACTATAAATGTGTTTATTTTATAATTTTGTCTAATGTATTTCATTTAAAATAGGTATTGACAAATTTTATTTACTTATAAGTTCTAAAAAGTATACTAAAAATAGTTATTTTTTTATTTAATATTATTATTATATTAACAAGTTATTATAAAATTCATTTTTTATTAAGTTGAACTATAATTTTGATTTTTTGTTATTTTAAATTATGGGGTGTAATAAACCCCAACACATTAAAGATGCAAAAAACCGTTAACACACTAACGAAGGGTTAATAATAGCTTAAACAGTGATAATAATAATAACATTAAAATAAAACTAAATTAAATATGGCTAATTGAATAATCAGTGATCTGAAATCGGGTGATTATAATTTAATATAGAAACAAATTCACAATTACCATTTTTTAGATCATTTAATTGATCATACAAATTTGATAATTGTCTACGTATGCGTTTATCGCATTGTAAACCAATAAAATTAAAATGATTGTACTCGCTTAAAATACTATTTTTTTCATCTCTTAAATTTATTATTTCTACTGGGTTCAGTAGTTTCCGTTTATATGCCTGACGAATTTTTTTATTAATTATTCTAATTTTTTCTTTTTTAGTTTCTTCTTCCCTATCTGAAAATTCATCATTTTGCTGTCTTTGATTAAATATTTCCTCGATTAGTGTGTTGACATATTCAATTTGAGAATCCATTGTATTATTCTATAATTTATAAGTATTTATATTATATATTTTTTTTATTGTTACATATAGATTGGGACTATTATGAGTAATATAAATAGTTAAAAAATTTTAATTTATTTTATTAATAGACAATATTTAACTAAAATAGACCGATAAAAAAAAAAATTTTAAAAAATAAAAAAACTTGTATTAGATCATTTTAAAATTATTTTAATGGTTATAATATTATAAATATTTCTTTTATCCTTAATAATAAAACCAAGTTCATATCACTGTTTAAGAACGAAAATATCAAATTTCATCATATTACTATCGTTTACTTTGTTTTTTAAATAAAATGTAACCTGGCGTATAATATAGGCAAAATAGGTACATTACTGTAGCGTTTTTATGATAAAAGTTGATATTATATCTAACTATTTATTTTTTTTTTTTTAGATAAATTTTAGATTCATTATAAATAATTTTATATAATAGAATTAAAAATTGAAATAATAACAAAAATTACTTACATTTTGGTTTCTGTAGATATGTTTGAAAAAAATGTTGGTGTTCTGCGTACACTTGTGTTCACAATAAAACTGAGGGTTTTTAAAAAATAGATTCCTTATTAAATAGTATCCAATTTTCCATCTCTTTAAAATCTTATAATCAATTGAGTTAATAGAAAGTATACTATTTTTTTATGATATTCGTATTATATTCACAGAGTCGGAGGTTATAATTAACACGATATCCGCATTTCTACAAATAAGAACCTGTTATTATTGCCAAATATATTAAAAAGGTAAAAAAAAAAAACCCTAGATTTAAAGATTATATAGCTACGAGATTTTGGTTGTACAATGTACTTAAAATAAAAATATTGTCAAACACGTTTCGAAAATACTGTCAATTCTCAGAACTATTATTAATTTGAGTTATTTGCATATTATATACGAAAATATGAAATCCGCATTACTGTAAATAAAAACCTGTTATTATTGCTAAATGTTAAAGTATATTAAATAGATAAAAACATCCTGGGTTTGAAGATTATAGTAACGATGTCGAGGTCGTTTAATGAATTTTATAAAAAAAAACCGGTTATTATTGCCAAATATATTAAATAGGTATAAAAACTCTGGGTTTAAAGATTATATAGCTACGAGATTTTGGTTGTACAATGTACTTAAAATAAAAATATTGTCAAACACGTTTCGAAAATACTGTCAATTCTCAGAACTATTATTAATTTGAGTTATTTGCATATTATATACGAAAATATGAAATCCGCATTTCTGCAAATAAGAACCTGTTATTATTGCTAAATGTTAAAGTATATTAAATAGATAAAAACATCCTGGGTTTGAAGATTATAGTAACGATGTCGAGGTCGTTTAATGAATTTTATAAAAAAAACCGGTTATTATTGCCAAATATATTAAATAGGTATAAAAACCCTAGGTTTAAAGAATATATAGTGACGAAATCGTGGTCGTACAATGAACTTAAAATAAAAACATTGACAAACATGTTTCGAAAATACTGCCAATTCTCATGACTATTATTAATTTGAGTTATTTGCATATTATATACTAAAGTATGAGATCTGCTTATCTATAAATAAGAAAAGGTTATTATTGCTTAATGTATTAAATAGGTAAAAAATTAGAAACCTGTTTTTTTTTTGAAAAATGTAATAACAAGGGTGTGGTCGTATAATGAACTTCAGACTACTTGAGACCAGGAGAGAACACGTATATAAGTAAGCCTTTTGATATAATATTTTCAGTCTACTTCAACGAGTCTACAGCGAGTCCATGTGTTTATACAAATAGTTTTCTATTTTTTAATAAATTAAATTTTTTTTCAAAAATAAAATAATGTCGGTCAATTCATTCAGGAGTGATGATGAAGAATCCTTTGCTGTAAGCGATGTAAGTATAAATAAAAAATATATCTTTTTATTTTTTTTTTAATAGAATCAAATATTAAGTCATACTTGGTAAAGATAAATATAATGTTACTATAATTTTTTTAAATGTTAAAATTATTAAACATTTAATTAAAACTGTTTATAAACTAAAAAAACATTAACTAATCGCTTATTATGGTTATAGGTTGATATGATAGACACGCAAGACAAAAAAACAGGAATAAAACCGGGTAGTCAAAAGAGGGCCTACGAGAAGAAAAACAATGTAAAAAAATCAAAAAAAGTGAGTGATTTTACATAACCGATCAAGTGAACAAAATTATAATTAAATTATTTTTTTAAAGAATATTTCTTATCGAGAAAAAATTGGAAAATTAATGAAAGATCAGAAAATTGGATTGGAAATTACAAATTCAATGAGCATTCGACAAGACGACGGGATTTTGATTATAAAGGCACCTGCTGACGAAAAATCTACTGACTATTGGACGTTGTCACATTATAAAACGAAAAACATTGAGCATGTTGATTCCAAGGACAGGTAAAATATATTATATTACTTTATTATCGCGCTTCAAATATAACTAAATAACTATAGTATACAATAATATATAATATACAATAATAATACTATAGTTATTTATTTTTTAAGTAAGATATTATTATAAAAATAATTTTTACAGATGGAAACATGCTGAATGTTCAATGAAGCTTGCAATAACCGATCAGGTAAAGGATCAAACAATATCGAGTGAGCTGAACGAATTGGTTCAAATACTTTTCGACCGCTTCATGAAAGATTCGAAGAAAAAAATTACACGAATTTGATATGTATTATAAATAAACTATGTTTATAATAGTGGTGGCTGGAAATCATTTAAATAAATAATAAAACTTTGATTACAATATTATATGTCTTGTTTTTTTATTTAAATAGAAATCAAATAATACATTTATAGGTTAAAATAAAAAAAAATAATATAAAAATTATTACTAACAGTTAGGTAATATATATATATATATTACAATATTATTAAATCCTGCAAAATCATGTTTGATAAAGAATTAAAATGAAATTGTAATAGCTCGTACATGAATGAAATATCATCACTTTGTATATTACTATAGCTGAAATCATAATTTTGAATATATTGATTTGTAAATTCGTTTCGTTGGCAAGACAATGGTAACCCGTTTACGTCAGCCTTGATTAACGCGTAAGCTGTATCGAATGTTTTTTGGTATGATTCCAACTTTTTCTGTTTTTCAACTATATACAAGTCTATACAATGTTGTAATTGTTTTAAACGATGAAGATCAACATGAGATAATGTTATGTAGTTATCATTAGAATATAAAACAATAGTTGATTGGTTTACGTTAACAGAGTAGAAAAAGTTGTCTGAAATTCTAACACGTTTACATCGAGTATGTAAATTATTAATAATTGTATTAAAATTGTTTTCACACATTAATGTACACCACTGTTCTAGATCAAGCGTTACAACTTTTTTAGTTAATTTACATTCTAATAATATAATAATTGAAATTTGTTTATTAACTAAAAGTCCAACCGTCACACTTTTCTTGCTAAAAGGACGGATATCGAACACTGATTTTGATACAACGAGTGATGGATTCATATTATATGACGATGAGTTCTATCAATGGTGAACACTTTTTGAACAACAATAATTTTCTAAAATATTAAAAAAAAATAAAAAAAAAATGTAGTAAACCGGTATTGTTTTGAAGTTTGAATATGATCAGTAGGAAGCTTAGCTTAAACTAGTAATTTTTATATACTTCTACATATTATATACTAACCCTGTGGGGGGGGATAGACATTAAAAAAAAAAAATGTGAACATATGACCCAGTCAGATAGCGAGTAAAGGGTTATTATATTTACCTACTTACCTAACCATAGAACCTGAAATTTTAGAAACATTAACATATTTAATTTAAATTAGACGCGTTATCCCACTAGGCCACATGTTCACGAGGTATTAAATCATGTATTAACACATTTAAATTATTTATTATAATAATAAAATATTTATTTATCATAACATAAAAAAAGTTAGAATTAATCATACAATTTGTTAGCAAACAGTATCATATGACCTAGATTCACAATTACATTCACAAATGTTGTTAATATTACCGTATTTTTTTATCACATTTTCAATAAACTGATTTCCTTTTGATAATAGTACATATATACATTTCGGATTCCATCTTGAATGTTCGATCCATGGATTATCATCTTTTTCCCAATTATGTAAGATAAGTCCACAGCAAAAACATTCAACGATATCTTTTTTTCCTGAATATATAAAACCGCATTCAGCTAATGAATATTTATCTTGAGATGAAGTTAGTGGAAATAAGTTGAATGTTTTCAATCTTGATGAAAATGTAGTATATTGTGGATGTGCAGGATATACATTGTTTCGTACTAAAGTAACAAGTGAACAAAAATTGTTGCTAAATTTTTGAAAATTCATTTTTTAAACTGAAAATATTCACTTACTAAGAAAAAATTTGAAACAAAAAAAACAGAACTTGATCATACGAAGGATTATTACTAACTGAACTAAAGTGTATTAAATAAACAATTTATAACTTTAAAAAAAAAAAAAAAAAAATACAGTGTAACCAACATGTATAATATACAAGGATGGAAATTAATGGCTTGAGGGGGAAAGTCCGCCTTAAACTTTTTAAATCTCCCTGCTCAAAAGTGCTCAGAACATACATTATGGTTTTTGAAAAACAGTGTTTTTTCGTGTTACAGGGAAAAAAAAATGGCTTGAGGGGGAAAGTCCGCCTTAAACTTTTTAAATCTCCCTGCTCAAAAGTGCTCAGAACATACATTATGGTTTTTGAAAAACAGTGTTTTTTCGTGTTACAGGGAAAAAAAAATGGCTCGAGGGGGAAAGTCCGCCTTAAACTTTTTAAATCTCCCTGCTCAAAAGTGCTCAGAACATACAAATATATACTACTTTTGTTCTCGTTACTTT
>JAJFBB010000022.1:0-22872 GCA_020882235.1 Schizaphis graminum | reverse complement strand
CGACACAAACTTTGGTTCTATAAAATGATGTACATAATATTTTTAATATTTTGAAGTAATTTTTATGAAATATAGAAGATATAAAACATATATTTTAGAAAATGTATAAGCAACTACTGCTTATAAGATTAACTATTATTCAACAAAAATAAAATTTAAGAGATCAGGTACCTACAAAATACATGCATTGCAATTTCATTCTTAAAGAACTGATATGTAAAATATTTGTAAATAGTAAAATGCAGAATTCAGAAACAATGTTGAATTATTCAATTGAAACATGCACTAATAGAAGTAAAAAAAGCAATGTTTTATTAGAGTACCTAATATGAACATTTAGTTAATTATATAATATGGATAACTAAATAAAATATTTGTGGCATGAAACTGTTACATAAATATGAAATATTATTAAAATTTTATTTAGTTATCTATTATCTATATACTCATTATTAGATACAAATATTAAATATTATTAACAATATTTCTCGAATAAAACATTGCAATTTTTATTATTATTATTATTATTGTGTATGTTACAATCGATTAATTTTTAATTCATCACGGTTTCTGAGTTCTGATAATCACAAATTATTACTCATTTATTTAATATTTAAACTATTTTGGTACAAATATTTTATATTTATGTTCTTTAAGATTCTATGCAAAATAGACTAATTTATTTGTTTTTTATATTTGTCACACATGCTTTTTGATTTGACTAATTTTAAATGAAAATATAAGCAACATAATAATATTTAAACCGTACTCACTGATGTAACTACTCTTATGTATGTTTACATAATATGACATATATCCAATATCCATATTTTAAAGAGAATTTTCAGTAAATTTACCCAATAGAAAAATATGAACTACTTACCGGCTGCATGAAATAACGTGGTTATCTTAGTGTAGTTTTGTCCTGACTTAAGAAGTAATATTTTTTTTCTATCACGTTCTTTTTCTGCTCCTCCTCTTGCTTTTCTTTTTTTAAACGGTTTCATGATGATAATAATGGAGAATAACTTAAGAAAGGTTTTAAGTTAAATAATATTTTTCGTTGCGAAAACACAACACTTGTAAAAATGGATGAAAACTAAGTAAGAGGCGACATCAGCAGTTGACGCCAGCGGCCAGACGGTTGTAATAATTTAAGAATTATTGTGACAATATTTTGTTTTATCTAATCGCTTATCGTAACATCAGATATTTTTATAATGTACGAAATATACGATTCAATTCTATAATTAGAATAACTTGCGGGAATCGAGCATTCGTGCGTACCAGGAAATGGAAATACCATTGATGACAATAATAATTAATAACTATCGTCTATCGAGTATCGTATCAACATTTAATATTTTAGAAATTATAATATCTGAATTAATCTGTTGTAGTGATGTTAATTTATTAATTATAAGTATAATAATAATTTGTACATTGTATTAAATTGATACAATATTATCATGTACACTTCACATTAATTTAGTGCAATACGCGAATACGCCTATAACTCATTAAGAAGAATTCAAGTTAATAATCTGTTATTTCTTTAGCTATTACCTATTAATATTTATTAATACGTATTATACTATTATTATATCTGTGGTAAAGAGCCAAAAGCTTCCCTCCCAACAGATACCTGTCTGTATTCAATTATAGTTATAGAGTTCCTACAACCTCCAAAGAACTTCCCTGAGGAATGAGGCATTTCGGCCTTTTACCCCTACCAGCCCAAACTTAAGGCGGCCCTTCGAGATTTTCTCGAACGCTCGCCTGGCCAATCCGGCCCTGGTTAGGTTGGCTACTGAGATTATTTTTTCCGTAAATTCGTCAACTAAGTTTTCCGTCTTTTGAAACTCGGATTCGTCTATGTATGATACTTTATCTTCCAGTGTTTTTATGAAAAGTCTCTAGCCTGGGTTTTTCAGATTTCATCTATCGAGGTTGGGGATGCTGTCATTATAACGGAGAACAAGTTGTATTACTATTGGAAAATGGTCGCTGCTAGTAATATTGTTTAAGACCGACCAGTTGAGCCTTTGTGCGAAGGATACATTTGCAAATGACAAGTCAATATTTGAGAAGTTTCCATTTATTGAATTTATACACGTTGGTTCCATGTTGTTAAGGAGTACTAGATTATCGTTTTATAAGATTTTTTCGATTTCTTTTCCTCTGTTATCTGTATTTAGTGAGCCCCATCTGATACGGTGCGTCCGCTTGGACGATCCGCGTCGTAAATAAATAACAACGATTGTCTTTTAGTAATCAAGTCTCTCTATTGCTATATAAAAGTATGATCAATTTACAGTATTGGGACAAGTAAAGCGTCGATTTGTACCGACCAGACTTAACTAAGTGGGTCGGCACAATCGGTGGTGCTTGGGTACTGGCCGGGCTATTGCCGGACCCTATCTTTATAACGGACTATATATTATAGTATATATTCACAATATAAATGGTTGGCCAAGGAGACGGCCGTCGTCGGTGCAAACTTCGGTTAAGCGGCACCCCGGCGACGAACCAGACTCGGGTCGGACAACTTAATTAAGTGCCGATGTTAAGAGAGTGTCGGCCCTGAAAAGGGCCTTTTTTAATGTTGCATCGCCGTGAGTCGTCGGTATCCGCCGGTCGAACGGTGTTTGCGGTCGAGGATCGGCGTATCGTCGGTCGTCGGTGGTTGGCCGCACTTGCAGCCGGGAGCGGCGTGTTCGTCGATGGCGGGCGGCTGACCGACACTTGCTGTCGTGTAACGGCGTTGTATTCGGGCTTCTCTGGTGGGACGATGCTTGCTGCCGTTGAGCGGTGTGATCGTCGATGTTCGGTGGTTGGACGATTCTTACAATCGCGCGGTGATGCTTGCTACTGTTGCGCGGTGTGGTCGTCGATGTTCCCCGGCTGGGCGATTCTGGTAATCGCGGGACGATGCTTGCTACCGTTGAGCGGTGTAGTCGTCGATGTTCGCTGGCTGGGCGATTCTGGTAATCGCGGGACGATGCTTGCTACCGTTGAGCGGTGCAGTCGTCGATGTTCGCCGGCTGGGCGATTCTGGTAATCGCGGGACGATGCTTGCTACCGTTGAGCAGTGTGGTCGTCGATGTTCGTCGACTGGGCGATTCTTGTAATCGCGGGGCGGTAAGGTAGTCGGCGACGTATACTTCTGGTCCTGGTCCTTCTTCTGTCGGAATGTTCTTGATAGATGTTGACAGGTTGAAGATATGGAATGGACTGACTAGATGGTCGAAAGTGTCCGGTATTTATACCGTCTTCGGCCACCTAGTCCGTTACTGATTGGTCCCCGTGATTCGTTCTGGCAGATAAAAATCACATTGTTGTTCTGCTATTTGTATTTACCAGGTGTGGTTTTTATCTGTCAGTCTTATTTGTTTTACCCAATAGATGTTGTTGGTCTTGAAAAAGACCTTTTTAATGAGCAACAACTCTTTTATATTTCAACCTCAAGTTTATTCCGTAACACATCTGACATTGTGACTGTTGAAATCACCTGTTATAATGAAGGACTTGAGTAGTTGCTTTATTATATTTTTTAAGTCTTTGTCCGTAAATGTGTGTTGTTCGGGTAGATATACGTATGTTACAAACGTTCACCTTTATATCATTAAGTTTAACTGCTACTGCTATTATTTCAAGATGAGTTGAGATATGGATTTATTTAGATGGGTATATTGTGGAACTGACGTATGTGGTTACTCCACCGCTGGTTCTAAGTCCGTTGGTTCTGTGTTTACTAAAATCATTGTAGTTGGATAGTTTTGTGACATTTAGATTTGTGAAATTTGTTTCTTGGAGACAAATTATTTTTGGTGAGATTTTGGGTATTAGTATTTTTAGTTCGTCTACTGATCTTTTTTTTTACTTTGTGGGCGGTTTTGTTGGTTTATTGGCTTCAATTTTGGTATCATGGGTCTTTGGAGTTGTAGGATGTGTTGTTTACTTTTGTTTCTTTGGATTGAGACTCTTTTAATTTTGTAGCTAATGAGTGATGAGTTCTTATAGGTTATTAAATTTGGTATGTTAGTTTTTGTTTGAGTTAAATTAATTGGATACTCTATTGTGAGCTCATTATCCGTGTGTAATTTGCTAGAAGTAGATGAAGGTGCTGGTCTTTTAACTTGTTCCACTTATTCTTGGGAAGAAGATAGGCAATTGGGAGTACTGTTGGATAAGTGTTCGATGTCATGTTGTTGAGTGTTATTTTCTGTGTCGTAGACACTTGGGATAGAATTTTGATGGTTCTGTCGGGAATCAATAATTTTATTTTCTGTTATTGTCTTACATTGATTTGAAGTGTGACCGGTTTGTTTGTACAAATAACATATTACCGTATCGTCTGATAGAAAGATACGGTATTCAGTTTGCTCGAATACTATTAAGATTGAGTTGGGTAATTTATCATTATCGTCTAGGTTCATATTTAATTGACGGCGAAAGCTACCAATATGACCATATTCGTCATTAGCAAAGCCGACTTTTATAAAATTAATCGGTGATAGTAATTTAATTGACAAATTTGCGATAGCGTTTTTAATTATGTCATGAGGAATAATCGGTTGCACATTGGATAGTATTATTCGTTTTGCTGAGATGATTAGACTGGGGAATGTTATTTTTGAGTTATTTATAACGATGTGTGATTGTTGGCTGATGATTTGTTCCACGATATTTTTATTTGCGAAGTAAATGCAAAATCTTTTATTAGATATTCTAGAGGCGAATTATATGTTGGTTGGTGAAGTGATTTGACTGAATGCTTTAATATACTCTATTTGAGGAACATCTTCGATTAAGTTAAAAACAATTGCTTGGTCGTATTTTGGAAATTGTATGTTTGCTGTGGTTTCAGCGAAAGTTTTGGTGTTGTTGGTTTGAGGGACGTACTATGAGGTGTCGAGAGAGTTGGGTTTTGTGAGGTCCATATTTTTGGATATGGGGAGGGTGTATTTTAGGCAACTGCTGTAACTATAGTTAACAATAGTGTGTCTACATAGGTACCATCTTAATTGCTGCTCGTTGAGTTTTACGGAACTCCTTTCACCCAAAAATGACCTTCCTCTTTTTGACCATGTCTTCTTTTCGACCAAAAATGAAAAAACAGTTTCCTCTTTTCGCCTACAAATAATGGTATTCTTTTCGCCCATGGTTTCACGTTTTACATTTTGGAAACCAATGTCTTAAAATTTCTCGACTGACTATATCCCGGTCTAGTGCACCGAAGGGTTTTTGATTGTTTTTTTTTATAGTAAGTCGAATAAATGACAAATACCTAAAATATTATTTTATATTAATAAACTAGTGATCACTATTGATTATTATATCATTTATTTTATTATTGTGTAAAAAAATATATAAGTATCTATGTATAATATGTATAAAATATTATAAATCTGTACATAAATTATGTAGAGATGTCGTACGTATTACCTACGTAATGTTAATTATTATTAATTACCTATATATTTTTCTATTTTTTTATTTGATTATTATATGATTTTTTTAAATTTATTAATTTTGTCAAAAAATTTTGAGACAGTGGTTTCGAAAATGTAAAACGTGAAACCATGGGCGAAAAGAATACCATTATTTGTAGGCGAATAGAGGAAACTATTTTTTCATTTTTGGTCGAAAAGAGGACGTGAGTAAAAAGAGGAAGGTCATTTTTGGGCGAAAAGAGTACCGCCCAGTTGTACTGCTATCGGAAGCTATATAAATGAAATTATCGGTGACCGTGGCACACGTGTGTGTAGATCGATGATTAAACACATAACTGAATTTTTGTTTATAAGCATTTAAAAATCAAATATTTACGAAATATATCAAAATCGCGAAAATTTGCAAGGAATTTTAAAGTTTAAAATTCATAAAATTTTTGTGATTTATACTTAAGGTTCAAAAATCTAATACAAGGTTATCCATAACTTTTCCTTCAAGTAAATGTAAAAAAAAAATTTCAACATCAATATAGAAAAAATCTTATGAGTGTATGAAACTTAATTTTTTACAAAATCACGTAAAATAAGTAAATATAACAATTTAAATATAGGTCATAATAAAATATATCCAACTAATTATTATTGACTGACAAATCATCTCCGTTCAGAATCGTTTTTCGTAAATAATGATACCCGTCATTGCATTCAAATTTAACACATCCATTATAGTGACCAGTGACCTACTCTCCATCTTTACTATACAGAAGAGCGATACCCACTTGCCCACTTTTTTTATTGTAATACAAAATAAAATAACCGTCGATATGTCATTACATTCTCATCAAATGTTCATGTTAGATTTTCCTACACATGGTATAATAATTTGAATTTTTTTATTATTTTAGAGTTATCTATGGACATAAGAAATTTATATTATTTTTTTCCTATAAATTACATTAAAAATAATTCACACAATTTATCCACTGATAGTAAAATATGCATAATTGCTTAAATATTAATACAATTATGATAATATATTTTAATTTGTAGAAATAACCATTAAGCAATATCACTTCAGTGAATTATAATATAAAATGCATAAATAGCTCGTTATTGTACTTAATTTATTATTATAAAAATATAAGCTGACATACAATAATGTGTATAATTGAAATACAACTTAAGTTCAAAAAGTTAAATAATAATACAATAATACAACCAAGAGAGTACAGTATACAAAAACTTAAAAGATCATATGTTCAAATGATATATGATATTATCCATGCGTAGAGCTGCAAATGCAATTTAAAAGTTTTATGCCATTATTAAAGTTTTGAAGTACCTAATAAACTTGCTGATTAAATCTGATTTATTGTAATTTTATGATAATAATTACCATTTTTATCTTTCAAGATATAAATAAGTATTATTCCTCTGATTTAATTGCATATACAATTTATATGTGCTAATAAGTACTAATAATTTCTTAATATTGTTTTTGCTATAACTCTACATGCATTACGCTTAAATAGCCTTAGGTATAATATATATTAGTTCAAAAATATATATAATATTAATATATATTAATATATATTAATTTTTATGGATTATGCTGTTATTTAAATGATTCAGTTAATATTTAGCGTACAATGTTATATAGATCAATTGTATGTCATTATCATCTAACTGTGATAATATTTATATAGATTTTTTTTATTATTATTTAAAAAAAACACCTTAACTACCAGGGTTATTGGCGTTTCTGAAAAACTCTAGATAGATTTAATACACTAGAATCACTAGATAACCATCAAATATTGACATTTAGCAATATTATATTAAATGTTCGAGTATCAAATAATTGTATTATTAAAGTACTAATCATGAAATCTATTTTTATCAATGTGCAGAAATGACATTCCAGAGATAAAAAAAAAAACTACTAATCAAACTTTATTTTCATCCCCATTGGATATTTTGATAATAGCTATTCAACTTGACTGGTACTTATGGATTTTAATGCATCAATATCAATATAGATATAAAAAAATATATATAAATATATATTAAATAAAATAAAATATAATATAATGTTTAAAAAAATTTATAAATATATTTTATAGAAAATATTTATCAGAATAAATAATATTAACCCTTTCACTGCTGACCACTAAAATCTAAAGCACCTGCTGTGTGCTGACTATATTTCATAAATTATTTAAATAGTTTTTCTGCCCTATAAGGATAGATCTATGCACAATGAATCAGAAAAAATTTTGGAAAAAAAATTTGGACCAAAACTTACTAAGTTATAGATAATTGTAGAACTCTTAGACAGTGGTCCTCAAAATGCACTCGCTTAATTAAAATTATGAATAATTATAATTATAATTATTATTAATTTAAATTGATAAAAAAGTGTGTACACGTCCACAGCACACGGGAGGTGCTTTGCTCCGACGTGTATACACGTCCACAGCAGTGAAAGGGTTAATATAAATTATTGTGTTTAATTATAAAAATAAAAATCCTAGGTCAGAATTGTTATAACTTTTAATATCTGGTCTTAGTGGATTTTTATTTTTATAATTGCATGCAGTAATTAACATTATTAATTATTTAACTATTAAACAATTATTTAATATTAAATATTTATAGCTATGTAATTTAATCAAAAATGTCATTTATACACTTACCTAAGCATGTTTCGTACAAATGTTTCATGTTCCAACCTAACAAAGTCTCTTTTAAACAATTTTGATCTTCCAAATTTAAAAGAAAAGGCTTAAATGAATTGTCATGACTTGGCTGAGATAGTTCTGAAAAATTGTTCATAATATTTGGACTTTCTAGTGATCTTTCGGAAGGAATTGGAAATGGAAGAGCAGGAAGGTGACTATAGTACAGACAGTACAGTATACATTTGTTCATTTTCGAAGTCTTCGTTTAATACATAGACTAGTGAATAAATCAACTTTTTGGTGTTGCATTTTACTTTAATTAACACATAGAATACTTTTATAAATAAAATAACATAATTACACATAAATATATACTTATTACATAAATTACATACAACTAAATCTTATACCTAAAATACTAATATCGAAAATACATAAATAAAAACAAACTTAAAAAATAAATAATTATTTCCATTTTTAAAAATACTCTTTCAATCTAATCATAAGATTACCACCAGCAACTTTATTGATATTTAAAAGTGGGCAATTAAACTGATCAATATGCATAATAGTTTTGGAAACAATACTTTTATTTACATTAACTTTGTATGCCCTAAAATGAGTGTCAATCAATTCTAATGGTATTTGGTGAACAACAAAGTATACTGCATTATTTTTTAACAAAATTATTTCAAGAATTTCAAATAAACAAATTTCACTATTAAAGCAAGTGAAAAAATTTCCAATTTTGTAAGTTGTACCTCGAAATTTTATTTTTGAATAACTGATTTAGTTATTAGTTGAAATGTTTATAAAGTTAAAAATAATTTCCATATGCTTTGAATTAATTTTATGTTTTTCCAATGCGTCTACTAGCAAACTATTTTTCTTTTAAATTTATATATATATTTCTTTTTAAATTGATGTTTATTTGCCAATGTTGAACATATATTTCTGCGAAATGTAATTGTTCTAGCGTACATCTTCAACTCCTTATTTTTAGCTTCATAACGAAAGTACCAAAAGTGTTTTGGAGGCCCAGATTTAAAAATAATTCTAGGATAGTGTATCAAAATATGATGCTTAGGTTTTAAGTTATCTTTAAAATATTTAACATAATCTGTATTATGTTTTTCGATAAGAATTTTTAAATGTTTTACTATATCTTGTGTAAATGCGTGGCTTAATTAACTACCTATGATTTCAATAAAAATTAAAAAAAATTGCCAAACCTCATTATCTACTGGAATTAAATCACCAACGATTAAAGAAAAAAAATGAACAAAGCACATCATTTGTCTAGCTGTGATTTTTAAATGAAATTTGTGAAGATGATGTTTTTCAATAGGGGGTGATAAGTTTTTTTGTTCGAGTTCACAATAATCAAAAGTAGGATGATTTGGACAGTTCTAGAACGTCCTCCTCCTCTACGGCGGCCGCCGTAGAGGAGCACACCCCCGTACTTACCCGCGTCATAGCCCGCCGCCGTAGAGGAGCACACCCCCGTACTTACCCGCGTCATAGCCCGCCGCCGTAGAGGAGCTCACCCCCGTACTTACCCGCGTCATAGTCCGACACCGCCGCCGACGCTACACAAGAACCATGTAATTGTACAAACATGTGTCTTATCAATACTCTACCGCGTACTATCACAGTTATCTCATGTTATCAAAAATATTACCCGGTAACAAATAGTTATCGCATATTACCGGTCGACAATCAGTTATCAGATATATTACCGTTTACATTTTTCGAATAATTTCACCCGCTATACGAATAATATATAATACACAAGTGAAATCGTAACACACAATAAACATGTTCTTACATGCAAACAAGTAACGAATAATATACATGCAAACAATATGTCTAGCCAGAAATTTCCTGTAATCCCTAACAACGGTCAACTCTCATCAATAGAGATATTATCCTTAAAATTAAAAATCGTTTTCACTCGAGAACTCATGTCACTTTTGACATCTCTGACTAAAATATATAAACAATACAAAAGTGAAAACGTGACCATCTGTTTCAATTACAAAAAATGATCAAGGAGCAAATCTTTTTTTTGGAATTAGTCGCATTTCAGATATTATCATTTACATACTTGAGTTTATCTTCTGATTTTTCTACAAGTTAAAAGATGATTAACACATTTTTCTTATATATGTGCTATTATTTTCTTAATCCGATATGGAAACGAGAAAACGAAGATGATTGTATAATTACACGAGCAGAACTCATTGCTATCCATGGGGAAGTTTTTCAGGAAAAGTAAGTTATTTCGTTTTAATTTATAATTTATTATTATTATTTTTATTTCATTATTTTTTATAAAGTGAGGTAATTGAAACAAATCAAACGATTACCCCGATAAATTCACCAACTATAAGATAAATTTATGAAGAGTACCTAGAGGCACACACATCTCATCAACGGATGCAAAATTGGGCAACACGTGCTGGTTTACTTTGCAGGGGAATTAATATGGAATTTAGAGCGCTGGCGATGTTAATGTCTGATACTCATACCGATAATTCAATTCCCATAGACGAGAGAATAGTAAGTTTATATAAGATTATAATACCCCTAAATTAATAATAAATATTGCTTCATATCATTATAGGTTATGATGTCACTTCGTGATGTTTTTTATTTAGCGAGGAGAATTATACGTAACCATACACAATATTACGTATTTATGCAACTAATGTATTGGCTTAGGCGGTTACAACAAATCGAGCCCATGGAATACAGACAGCGTCTCCAAGTTCAATGGAGAGTAAATACAATTATGTTTTTAGTACTATATAACTTCCCTAGTGATACTATAGATTTTATTATGGAAAGAATTTCTAAGTTAATATAGTTACTATATAACGTTAAAAAAAAATCTTTTTTTTTTTTTTTTTTATACCTATACTATCCTTATTTAACTAAAATGTTGATTTAAAGCGAGTATAAAATTATATTGAATAACTATTATCATCGAATAACAATGTAAAGGTAAAAGTCGGTCCTAGTTAAGACCCAAAATGTGTTTTATGCACGTTATACAATATAACGGAAATGTATCGCAACATTTAAGATACTTTAAAAAAAAAAAAAATCTGATTTTTACACGATTTAATTCATTATAATCATGGTTTGACAAATGATCTAAATGTAAAATCGCTGTCATCAGGTAAGATTGTAAATTTTATTTTAAATTTAACAATATAACGGTAAGGTATCCCAGCATTTAGAAGACTTTAAAAGGGCGAAAAATCTGATTTTTTAAACTATTCGTGTTTTATTCTCCGTACGAAAAAACACGCTTAACAAATTTGTGTACAAATTGTTCATCAAATCCAAGACTTATTTTTCATTAAAATGGATTTCAACTCACGTAAGTAGTTTTATAGTCTTAATCACATATAAAAAATAACTCTAGGTTTTTTTTATATAGTTCATGAAGTATTTAATTTTTATTTAAAAACCAATTTCGATAATTTGATCCGGGCGAGTTGTGGAGATAATTGTGATATAGACAAACTGTGTAATAATTGTGTAAATAAAAAAAATTACTTTTGTAAGATGTATCATTTATTAAATAAGCCGTTATGGTATAAATTTGTTAATTCTAAATATGAAAATATCTACCCACCCTGGCTCATCGAAGATATAACGAAATACTCTAGCGTAGATTTTGAGTTTATTCTTCGTGAGCTATATGAGGAAATTTATGCTATTCAATGTGATGATGGTCATGCATATTGGAAAGTCCATTTATTACATAATAGCATGGTTTCTTATGATTTAAGTTTAGGGAATAAATGGGTAGAGATAATTTTGAATAGCGAATTATACCATAACGGAATTAGTTATTGGAATAATTTAATTTTTAGTATTTTAGAGTTAAGATTTAGTAGTGTAAGTGGATTAAAAAGAATAGTGGATAAGTTAGATTTAAGTATTAATTTTAGATTAAATGAAAAACATTTATTACCGGAAATATTAGAAAATTGTAATATAGAATATGATAGAAGTAGTATTAAGTATTTATTACATTGTAGAGATATTAATTTTGGTTATAGTAATATAGATCATTGGTAGGTTAGAAATTCATTTATATTTTTATTTTTATAACAATATAATTTTATTTTAACATTAAACGCAGCTATTTTGATATTTAATTGTTAAAATATATCATACATCTAATTTCCTATATTCCTCCCACCTTTTCACCTCTATTGTTAATATGATCCCGATTTTTACAAACTACCCGCAAAGTGTCAGACGCCGGTCAGTACGTATTTACCCTAGTTAACACACGTACCTTCTCACTGATTTATCTTTGAATCTGAGTTTTATTATTTTAAGTGTTTTTTTTTTTTGAAGTGTGGTTTTTATTATATTAAATTTTACTATATTAAACATGTTTAATTGCGAAAAGTGTCCTTCCTCTTTCTCCAGCAAATATAATTTAAACAGACATAAAAAAATACATGATAAACATAGAGTTTCTTGCACTGTTTGCGGAATATTATTTAATCGGAAAGATAATTTAGTCCGTCATATGAAAACAGCTCATGGTAAAAACATATTATTTTACATTTAATTTATTAACCTCTTCATACATGGTGAATATCACTGTAAAAAATATTTGTTTACAATCGAGAAATCGTTGTTGCAATAATATTACCGTTTTCAACAGATGTACGGAACGTTACGGTACGTTGCGTAACGCTGATTACTATCGTTATCAGGCGTTTTTGTACAAAATCACGTGTATGAAGATGTTAAATTAATTTATTTATTTTCCGAACGTGTTTTTAATATTTATTTTACGCGGTATAGAAACTCGTCCGCTACTAGAAATTGCTCCTCAGGTGTTCGTTCCTGATATTCCTGCAGGACCGTCAAATCAGTTGCGAGACATCGACTCAAATACAGATTTCAACGACGAGGATGATAAAATTTGTTGCGAAGTTTTGGAGAACGTTGAAAATCTAGGACTGTACGATGATATTGAAGGTAATGTTTTTTTGAATTTTAATGTAGGAAGCTAATAGGTTTTTTTTAAATTAAAGATCCTTTTACAACAACGGTTAACGGAAAACGTACTTCTCACGCAAACACTACATCTGCTATCAAGGCTAAAAAAGCACGTTTACTTCTTGTCCAGTCTCCCGGCTTTACTGAAATTTCATCTTCAGCAAATAGAAAAATCGTTTGGTATTACGTTAAAAATATCGAAAATATTCAAAACTATATTGTATTTTTCAATTCGATTAAAACTGAATTAGTTACATTACTAAAATCACTAGCTTCTAAACATCAGATTAAATTTAATTTAAAATTAGAAGCTACATACAATATTCCGAATATTGATAATTCATCAGAAAACCGTGCATTTAAGACATCGGCTAGAGCAATTTTTTCCGAAACTGGAGTACGAGAACTTGTTGAAGAAAGTTTCATAAAATTAATGAGTGAGCAAGACGCGTATTCTAGTAAAGGAAGTGGTTTTACCCTACAGTGTATTGATGGATTATTATTAGGCGTGTATAAATATACACCTATGGGTGCTTCATCATATATTCCGTTACCAAATTTCATCGAAAATAAAAAAGCCGTAATTAACCCACAAAACATAGACCAACAGTGTTTCAAGTGGGCTATATTAGCAAAACACGTAACGGGCATAAATAGACAACGTATAGAAAATAATTATACGTCACTCGAAGAAAAATACAATTTTTCCGGTATTACGTTCCCGACAAAACTGCATGAGGTAAAAATTTTTGAAAAAAATAATCCTAACGTATCTGTCAATGTTTATGGACTAGAAAAAAAAATTCAATCACCTCAAAAATTTCCAAAATATGAAGTATTTCCGCTGAAGGTGGTAGAACAGGAAAAAGCAGATCATTTCGATCTTTTACTAATTACTGACGAGGAAAACAGTCATTTTACCTACATCACTAATTTCTCACGACTTGTCCGTGCACAAAAAACATCACATGACGGTCATGTAATATTTTGCAAACGGTGCTTCACATCATTTGACAGTCGCCTCCGGAAAAATACGCTAAGCGGACTAGCTGCACTAGAACAACACAAGCTGATATGTGGAACACACAAGCCTATCCGACCTCAGATGCCCGCTCCCGGATCATTATTAGAATTTAACGCTTGGAAAAAAACTCAACGACATCCGATAGTTATATATGCAGATTTCGAAGCAATATTAAAAAAATCCGAAAAAAAAATGTGGGAATAATACAACAATAATTCAAAAACATGAAGCTATGAGTTATGGTCTTTTGGTTAAAGCAGATGACAACATTCCTGTAGAACTACTTGAAAAATTCAACATTCCAACTTCACCTGTAATTTACCGTGGAAGTGAAGATAATCAGAATGTAGCTAAACATTTTGTAAAGAGTATTGTCGAAATAGCCGAAAACATCGAAAAATTATTAAAAACCAACACACCTATAATTTTAACCCCCGAACAAGAACATACACACAATTTATGTAAATGTAATTTTTCTATGGAAAATCATAAAGTAGCAGATCATTGTCACTTATCGGGTAAATTCAGACAAACGTTGTGTAATACCTGCAACCTCAAACTTCAAACACCTAACTTTGTTTCATGCTTTTTTCATAATTAATCAAATTATGACGCACATTTTATCGTAACCGAGTTGGGATACGATTCCAAAACTATTTCGGTTATACCGAATAGTGAAGAAAAATTTATTTCATTTTCGAAATACGTTAGTAACACATTCACAATACGATTCGTCGATACATTAAGATTTATGGCTTCAAGTTTATCAACACTAGCATCAAATTTAATATCACCCGGGTTCGAGAAGTTCAGAGAGACAGCAAAACACTTTTCTACCGAAGATATGCAGCTCATTACTCGTAAAGGTGTTTACCCTTACGAATATACTGATAGTTGGAACAAGCTCGAAGAAACTAATTTACCAGAAAAAAGTGATTTTTATAGTACACTAACAGAGTCACATATACAACAAGAAGATTATGATTATGCTAAGACTGTATGGAACCACTTCAACTGTCAATCACTTGGTGAATATTCGCATCTATACCTTAAAATAGATGTTTTATTGCTGGCTGATGTATTTGAGAATTTTCGAGATCTATGTTTGACTACATACTGCTTGGACCCATCCTTTTATTATACAGCACCTGGATTTAGTTTCGACTGCATGTTGAAATACACTAACGTCAAACTAGAGTTACTCACTGAGTATGATATGCTGTTGATGATTGAAAAGGGTAATTATAATAATTATATTTATAAAAAAAAAAAAAATAAATAAATAATAATAACATATATATTTTTATCATAGGAATCCAAGGTGGTTTAACTCAAGCAAGTATGAGGTATGCTAAAGCCAATAATGAAAAAACTCTAGATTATGATACGACTAAGCCTAAATCGTGGTTAATTTATCAAGATTGTAAGTATATATATATATATTATTAAATATTATTTTATTTTTTAGGTAATAATCTGTACGGGTGGGCAATGTCACAGTATATGCCATATGGTGGGTTTAAGTGGGTAGAACCTAAATTAGAAGGACTAAATGATTTAAACGAAACATCTCCCATCGGACGAATATATGAGGTTGACGTTAAATATCCTAAAGAACTCCATGATCAGCATAACGACCTCCCTTTCCTACCACAGAACAGTATTCCGGCTAGCTCAAAAGTAAAAATACTTTTGGCAACACTTCACTCGAAAAAAAAATTATATCATTCATTACCGCAACCTACAGCAAGCTATAGCTAATGGACTTATAGTTGAAAAAGTATGTATACATTTAATTTTATAGATATTTATAACATAATTATTTTACATTATAGGTTCATAGAGTAGTTCAGTTTAATCAATCACCATGATTGGCTCCATACATAGCACTAAACACAGAGATGAGGAAAAAGGCAGCAAATGACTTTGAGAAAGACTTTTTTAAACTTTTAAATAATGCAGTCTTTGGTATATATATTATAAAAAAAAAAAAAAATGTTAGTCTCATTTATATTAATTTTTTAGGAAAAACCATGGAGTCAATGAGGAAACGTATGAAGATGGAACTGGTGTCTAGTGATCAACGTTTACAAAAACTGATAAACCGAACAACATTCAAACACTGTACAACATACAATGAAAACCTGAATGCAGTCTCATTAGAAAATAAAATCATTGATTTTTGTAAACCGATATATATAGGTAATTATTACATAATGCAACTAGTTTTTTAGTGTATTACTTTATAAACTTATTTATTATAGGTTTCGCAGTACTAGATATAAGTAAAACGTTGATGTATGACTATCACTATAACGTAATGCAGAAACATTATGGTGACAAAATTGAGCTCATGTATACAGATACAGGTAAATTATTATTATTATTATTATCATTATATTAATATATTTGTATTATTTTAGATTCTTTAGTATATTATATTATAGACTGATGACTTTTACAATGACCTGGCGAATAATTCTAACTTGCTCGACCGAATGGACACTGCAAATCTACCCAGGGACCACCCGTGTTACATTGCTGAGAGAAAGAAGATTCCCGGACTATTTTCTGATGAAACCGATGGACGTATTATGAAGGAGATTATAGCACTGCGAGCAAAATCTTATGCTTACATTATAGAAGATAAGGAGAAAATTAAGGCAAAAGGAATCCGTGGTCATGTTGTTAAAAACCATATGACTTTCAAAGATCACAAGCGGTGTTTGTTTGGTGATACTAGTTTGGAGGTGAAGACTGTCAATGTCTCTAATCGCTCTTTCAAACACAAATTAAAAACCATTAAAGCCGATAAATTGACTTATAATAATTTTGACGATAAAAGGGTTATACTTGAAGATAAAGTACATACCCTGGCTCATGGTCATTACTCTATAGAGTGAGTATATATTTTAAAATTTATTTTATTTATTTAATTTTTTCTTATGATGTTATTGAATTTTGTAGGGAAACCGAATCATCTAACGATTTCGATGAACCAACGTTAGAGTTAATGGATTTGCTCTATGCAGAATTAGTTAATAATGAATAGAAATTTATTTTTTTTTTTTTACATATTATTTTCTGTAGATAATTTGTAGATATTGTTTGTATGCAATTAATTTTTTTTGCATATAATCATTTATAGATATTGTTTGTATGCATTTAATTTTATATTTTGTTTGCATACATTTAATTTTGTAGATATTGTTTGTATATTGTAGATATGTTACACTTATTAAATTAGTTTTTTTAAATATTAAATTATTCGTTCTATTCATATTTGGTAAGGAAAGCAATAAATAAAACTCATTGTTGGAATAATAATAATAAGATATTTATTTAAAAAAAAAAAAAAAAAAAACATGAATACAATTTTCAAGAATTATTTAAAAACCATTTTCTTATAGCAAATACTTTATAAAATGTACAATGTTTAGGATTATATTCCATATGAAAAATACAACAAAGTAAAGATTCATCATTACATAATTGATCAAATCGTGGACATCCCAAGCTTTCAATGTTGATGAGAACAACGTGTGGTATAAACTCAAAAAGAAGTTTTTTTTTCTGTTCCCCTTTGACGTAAATGTAAGCAAATTTTAATGAATTCAATATCCTTTCCAGTTCTTCATACTCGATATCACCGTAGTCAATAGAAAGATGATGATAATTACGTTCCAACCATTTATTAGTTTTTCGACTTTTGTTATCCTGTGTTGAGTTTGAATTTTTAAAAATCCAGTGTTGAGTGGCCCATGTTTCTGTGTCCACAATAGACATCTCTTTAATCATATATTTATTGTTCAACCCAAGAACGCATTGAATGTCAATGATGGCTGTAGACATTATGGTTTATCCTTATAATAAGTTTCAATAGTATTGAGACGAGATAGTATAACAGGGATTATTTTATTCAAATCTTCTATTTTTTCTTGGATATGTGTTCAACATTTGACATATGATCCGTTATTTCTAAGCACGTTAATTCTAACTTTTCTGTTTGTTCTTCTTGTATTTGGACAGATTTATAAGTTTCTTCAAGAAAATGTTCAATTTTATCAAATTTATTTGAATATGATTTTATTGTTTGTTCAAGATTTGAAATATCGGTTTGAATGTTTCTGTTACTATTGAATGAACATCAGCTTTTCCGTGTTTTAATGCTATGTACTTGCGTTTAATATTTTCTTTGGCTTTAATCAATTCTTCGAGTACTTCACCGCTAGCTTCCATGATTATGAATGATAGGTTTTTTTAAAATCTTTAGCTTATATAATAACAAATGTATCGAATCCATGACGATATCGACCATTATCGCGTTCACAGTCTTTGTTTATTACGATAAACTCAAATCTCCCTTTACGCCAACACGTTGTACAAAAATCTTTAAATTCTGAATATGACATATCACCAGAGCAATGCTCATTGTAAACATGCTTTAAGTTGGTTTCATCTTGTTTAAATAATACGATAAAATTAGCATTATCGCGTAAAAGTTGTTTCGGAACTTTTGAATAACTCTGAGCCAGATAGAAAACATCTATTAAATTATGCCTACCCCTGGAATAGTAACTTTTTGCCGTGTTTTGATTATCTGTGATAATATCATCAAAAATGAACACAGAGTTGGGTAAAGCTTTTTCAGGTTCGATAACTTGATCGTTTTCGTAGAATGTAAATAATTGTATTCCGTCGATGTCCGATAAAATATTACTCAACATTTTATATTTAGGCTGATCTAGAGTTTTCGAATATATGTAAACGTTGTGAAATCTTATTCCGTTTATATTAGTTAATAATGCGAAAATTAAATTCGTTTTTCCGCAGCCGGACGGTCCCACAATAAGTGCACGTATCGTATTAGGTAGAAGCGCTCCATGTCTATTGTTTTGAAATGAAGTAGGCGGATCTACGTTTTCAACTGTGAGCTTGGTTTCTTGTTTAATGAATTTCATTTTTAATATAAATATCAATGTTAAGATGACAATGTCATCAGTACACAATGTCACTCGCTCGAAGAAGCAACAAGAATAAAGGTGGTGGGCTTATCAACACACTTATAAACAAATTGCCGGTCGAGCTTCACGTACCTGGTAAGGTTAATATATATTATAAGCAATGTTATCATAGTTAAAAAAAAAAAAAAAAATTATAGGTTATCAATATTGCGGACCGGGAACAAAATTAAAAAAACGATTAGATCGTGGGGATAAAGGTATAAACCCTTTAGATTCTGCATGTAGAGAGCACGATATCGCATACGAACGTAGTAATTCTATCACAGATTGTAACGAAGCCGATCGTATATTAGAACAGCGGGCCTGGGATAGGTTCAAATCGAGAGATTCTAATTTAAAAGAAAAAGCAGTAGCTTGGGGTGTAACTACCGCCATGAAAGCAAAACGTAAAGTTGGCGGTGGGTGTGGTTTTAAAGCGGGCGTCAAAGCAACTAAAAACGTTATAAAGAAAAATATTGGTGAAAAAAATTTAACTAAATTAACTAAAAAATGTATAGCCGCCGCACGAAAAACATTTAAATGTACAAAGACAAAAGTTCCAAGAATAGTAAAAATACCAAAAAGAGGAGGTGTGTTACCACTTATTCCGATATTTGCCGGGTTATCAGCTCTAGGAGCTCTGACTGGTGGTGTTGCCAACGTTGTTAAGGTCGCTAATGAATTTAAGAGAAATACCCCGTCGCATTTGGGTAATGGCTTATATCTTACACCGTACAAAGACAACTCGTACAAAATAGGAAATGGTCTATATCACACACCATATAAAAGTGAAGGGGGTGTAAAAACGAAAAAAACGAAAAAAACGAAAAAAAACTAATATCTACGTTACCCAAGAGAGCGTTGTACGATTTCGAACTTATAAAAATCGCTCGTTTAATGAAAATACCACATTTCACCGGTGTGTTTAGCAGAGATAAGTTGCCCGTTCGTCCTAAACGATCAGAATCAGCGATTGTTAACTTGGATACGAAAAACGGTACAGGAACGCATTGGGTAGCGTATAAAAAAATCGGAAACCAAGTCGAATATTATGATAGTTTCGGAAATTTACCACCTCCACTAGAAATACAAAAATATTTTCACGGATGTAATATTAATTACAACTATAACACAGAGCAGAGATTTAATACATCAAACTGTGGACACTTGTGTATAAAATTTTTATCATGTACACGATAACGTTAAACGGAGACTCGAGTGAATTGTCATGTGACATTTTTCCACCTTTAGAAGTAGAAAATACAGCACAAATATGTCTTTTGAGCTTGCTAACAAATAATTCAATTCCAAACATAGAACCTGGTTGTAATAGCATAGGTTTTCGTAATTTAATCAATCAAATTGAACTCGTTATTATACCAACGGGTACATATGAATTGAATGATTTAGAATATGTTATAAATAAATTAAAGCCTGACTATGTAACTTTTTTCGAATTGAAATCAGATAGTAACACTTTAAAGTGTAAAGTTTCGTGTAGTCATGAAATAGACTTTTCAGTCGTGAACAGCATAGCCCCATTGTTGGGTTTTAGAAATGTTGTCTACACTATTGGTGCTACTCATACATCTGAAAATACAGTCAACATAATGAAAATAAACTGTATAAAAATAGAGTGTAACTTAAGTTACACTCTATTAATTAATAACCGGCTCATTTTGTGACGGATCGCCTAGCCAGACTATACATGAATTTTATCCAACTGTTGCTGCGGGCTATAAAATTGTAGAGGTGCCTAGACATTTAGTTTTTTATAGTCTTAATACTACATCGATAAGCAAGGTTGATATCATACTAAAAGATCATAAAGATCGATTGATAAATCTGCGTGGCGAGCCAATTACGATTCGTTTACAAATAACGCATAGATAACATGGCGCTCAAGTTTAATATAAATACAGCTGCCATAAAATAACCTGTCATTAAAGTGCCTACAGTTAAGAAGTCAACACCTATATCCAAACCGAAAAAGAACGAAATCAAGCTCACGAAAAATAATTTAAAATTTCTTCGTTCACTACAATAATGGATGACACATATTTAGACGTAACAGCCGGCTATGTGGACGATTGTAAGATAACACAAATGGAATATCATTCGTTCACGCCGTATTCAAACACGTCTTTTTCACACAATGATGAGATTAGAATAAATATTCAAAATATGGATTCTTACACTTTACCGTGTGAAAGTTTTATTTACATTGAAGGAAAGGTACAAAAACCAGCCGATGCTGTTGGAGAAGTACGTTTTTCGAATAATGGTTTAGCATTTTTATTCTCCGAAATGCGATATGAAATAAACGGAATAGAAATACAAAAATTAAAATCGCCTGGAGTGTCGTCTTGCTTGAAAGGATTCTGTTCCTATACTCCAAGTTATATGAATACGTTAGACAATTGTGCTTGGGACTCGGCAATGGATGGTGATGATAATAAAAATTTTATGACCGATAATGTATTTACCGGATGCATCCCTCTAAAACATTTATTCGGATTTTGCGAAGATTATAAAAAAATATTACTTAATTGCAATCAACAACTTATTTTAAATCGTTCGTCTACCGATTTGGATGCAATACGTGTTGTGGGTACCGGAGCCACCGAAAACGTCGAGAAAAAAAAAAAAATTACGATTGAACTGAGCAAGGTGGTGTGGAAGATGCCAATTATCAGAGTCTCTGATAAAGAAAAATTAAAACTGTTAAAAGTAATAGATTCTCGTAAAATATGTCGAAAAATATACAAATATACGCATATACTAATTGAGCCGCACACACTCCGTACCAAATCAGCTTTTTTTTTTTTTTTTACTTGAAATATTTTCGTTTGAATACCAACTCCTCCCCCCACAATAGCCATATTGACGTAGTGTGCCAGACCCGATTGGTTTTTTTTCCTAAACGAAAGCGCATAATACAATACACACACATAAATAATGCATATCATAAGTTAAATATAGTTAGTCACGTGTGCACAAGTCCGAACTGATTAGCGTTGTACGCAAGCTCGTGCGTGCTTGCGAGAGGGTGAATGCGATTATTAACTCCCATACTCATTAAGCGCATAATATCTAGCTACAATTGCATTAAATGTTGACTGCTGTTAACGTCCGTGTGAATTAATATTACCCTCCCGCGTCTTATTGATACGATGTAACTATGTAAGTATTATTATTTATTATTATTGATACTGCGCCCTCCATTCGTGATTTTTGTTCTATTAGAAACAATTTTTTTTTTTTTCGAAATTATTATACAGAATAAACATAATGTTTTAACGTTGTATGCCAGTGTTTAGTGTTTTATATGAACTTCACAATTATTCACTTAAACAATTAAACTAAAATTAATACATTTGTAGCTTGTTCGTTTTATCAAGTAGTAAACTATATTTACAAAGTATATATCGTTGATTTAACAGAATCGTTCGAGCGTAGTACACGAAAAATTTAAAAATACTAGAGACTGTGTACGTAGTTGCACTGACTATTAAACATTTTCTTATGTGTTGAATATTATACTGTCCCATGGTAATATAATATATTATGTGAAATCAACCAAGAAAATCACAAAACACTAAGCTAGTGATCTTGATACAATATAGAGACTATATAATATGAGGTGTGTTGAAATTAAAGAACGTACCTAT
>JAJFBB010000021.1:0-50000 GCA_020882235.1 Schizaphis graminum | reverse complement strand
TAAACTTAATTGTAATATGAGAAATTTTATATATTTATTTTTGATCATTTGGGATAAAATTACTTTCGAAAGAGAGTGGACATAGATACCGGATAGCACGACGATATACACCACTGAGAGTCTTTACGGTAGCGGTAGCAACCCTTGGGACACCGTCACCATCTGCATCCACGTGAAGAGCTTGAACAAGGCCCAACTTTCAATGAAGAGGCGGGGCGTTGTCATCCTTCATAAGAACAATGGAACCTATTTTTATCCTTGGACCCTTTTCGATAGACCACCGTTTACGCTCCTGAAGTTGCGTTAAATATTCGCGGTTCCAACGGGACCAGATTTGCTGGGAAACCTGTATGACTCTGCGCCATCTAGTTAATCGATTGGTTAGTACTAATGATACTTCAATTTCGGGTAAAGCGGTCGCCAATAAAGAAAAAAGCAGGAGTAAAAGGAGCGAGATCCGAGGGGTCGGAAGATGAAGGAACCAAAGGTCGAGAATTCAAGCATGCCTCCACTCGTATTAATACAGTATTCAATTCTTCGTATGTAAAGTTTGCGTTGCCTAAAGCACGAAATAAATTATGTTTAATAGATTTTATTGCTAACTCCCATAATTCTCTAAAACGAGGAGGGGAGCGGGGTGGTATAAAGTGCCAACGGATACCGGATTCGGATAATACATTCTGCAATTTTGATTGATCTTCCTCGCTATAAATCAAGTTGCTCAACTCTTGAAGTTGACGATTTGCTCCAACAAAGTTTTTTGCATTGTCCGAATAAATATCCGTGCATTTTCATCTTCGATCGGAAAATCTTCTTAATGCAATTATAAACGATGCACCTGTTAGATCACCAACCAGTTCAATGTGCACTGCTTTTGTTGCGAAGCAGATAAACACGCAGATATACCCCTTGCTAACAGCCGCATTTCGCATCAAACTTGTTTTTATCATTAACGGTCGAGCAAAGTCGACACCACAGACGGAAAAAGGACGACTAGGTTCAATTCTTTGCTTGGGTAGATTCCCTATCGGTGTTTACTAGTTGTGGTCAAAATCAAAAATTACGTACTAGTTGCGGTCAACCAATTAAAATGTCACCTACTAATATTGCGGTCACTGATTGCGCTTTTATAACTCAATAGTGGGATAAAAGCACAAAAATATATAAATATTTCTTAAATGTATTGTATTTTTATATTTAAAAAACAACAGTAATCGACTTCAGTTAATAAACTATGGTGACGGTTAATATTCATTTAAGATTACTTTACAGTATAGTATATTATATAGTATAAACTTAGCTCGAATTTCAAATTAAATTTTTTGGGTAGGTTCTCATTATAATATCATACTACTTGGTACTACTAATATATAATTTTAATTCTAAACTTTTTAACTCATTTTATTATCAGTGTAAAAGCTCAGTCATTGCTGTGACCGCAACTTAGACATTACCTAAAATTGCAACGACCGCAAATGTTATATGTGCTTATCTCAAAAATCATCCATGACCGCAACTAGTATGCAGCTAGATTAGGTTGGTAAGGTTAGGTAGGCTTTAAGCGAAAACATCTTATGCACTTGGACGAAACCTTGCGTGCTATATTTCGAACATTTATGGGCCAAAAACGTTGCCTTACATGTGCCAACATTAGTTTCGGACCGCCATATAATAATACATCATGATCATCCTGAAATATTAATATTAAATATTAATACGATTGGATTATTCGGAGGAACAAGCATTGGGTTTTTTTTGAAACTGATCGAGCTGACTCGCATTTTTTAGACGTCCTGGAACTCTGATAATGTTATTTTCGTCCACATAAGGACGTAAACGAAAATATTGCTTTTCGGAGAACATTGTCCGTTTTTTCTTAAGTCAGAAATTTCACAAGACTAATTCTCGCTTTGCACAAATCGAATAACACGATTGATCGCATTATTTAAATCATAGAGCAGCAGAGGACCCGTTATTTTGTCATTGGGATGAGCAGTTTTATAAATAAATCGTAAACATAAAGCTACTACCCGTAAAAGCCGACTCCAAGTTGAATAGCGAGATAAAAATGATAATTTTGGTTTTTCAGACGGGGTCTGGGTCGAAATCTCAACAATTATAATCCTGACATGTTAAATCTCGACATACCAAATCCCGAAAAATCATAATACCGACAGTTTTAAAATGTATACTATTATATTCGTTAATCATTATTTAAAAACACAAAAAATTCATATTATATTTAATATTTGTATACATCATAATTTATATTATTATGTTCATTATTGGATTGAATATTCGGCAGTTGACCGCCGATCGTCATTGAACAAAAAAAAATCTATAAAACTACATCGATATATTATGAGACAAACCCCGTAAAAATTCTAAGACACTCCTATTCGATATATCTTTATATACCATCATTGTTCTTTTCTCCCTGTCATTTATTTGTTTTTTCTGTTTTGGTTTTGGTTCTCACGATTAATGCATTAAATTTCTAAGTCAACTCGTTGTTGTTCTTTCTGAAGCTCCTCTATCATTGTATAGACTCCAACATGAGGTATACAAACTAAAGTTGACCAACGTCGATGCCAAGCTTCGACAATATTTTGTGTCCTAGGAATTCCGTGGTCCATTAATTCTGACACAGACCAAACTTTGGGCGGAAAAAGTGGGTCTGTGCGTATAATATTACCATTTCTTTGGTTTCGGCCACGAATCCGACCATGTTCATAATTGTCTTCAAACCATTGGACAACTTCTTCAGCTTCAGGAGGAAATGTCGCTTTAAGTTTATCAAATGCTGCAGGTATATTGTCAGATGGAATAAAAGCCAGGGCAAGCATTTGTCTTATTTTTAAACTAAACTCTTCTTTTGTACCATATAAATTCACCAAGCCAGATAATTGAATTTTTCTCCAAGTACTTTGAGATAAATGAAAAAAACAAGCCTTGTTTTCACGTTAGGAAACTCAGCTTTTGATGACTTTATTGCCGCCTGTTCAAAATCTGTCAATATCCAATATGGATTTAGTTGCCCGCCATTATCTTCGCATAAATCAATTAAGTTTTGAAAAAGACGTGTATAGACACCGTGCAAACCTATACTAGCGCTGCCTGGTTTATAACACGACAAGTTCTTTTATTATCAACATAATATACAAATATTACAAATATGACAATAATCAATAATTATTGTAATATTGTTTTTATTTTTGCTATTTGTTATTTGTCGACTATTAAATTTATAAGTAGTTTTCGTCATTGAATAAAAATGAGTAACCGAATATGTTGTGTTGTTAATTGTAGGAACTCCTATAAAAATACAACCAATGTTAAATTCTACAGTTTTCCCAACAGACCCCATGAGAAAAACTTGAAAACATTGTGGGTAAAGGCTGTAAACCGATTAGAGTAAGTTGTATTAACATAATTTTTGGAACTCTTTTATTTACCTATATTCCTACATACCTAGTGCATAACATAACTTTATTGTAATTCTTCTTTTTTAGAATAAACGGTCACGTTTGGCAGCCAAAGTCTCATAGTCTCATATGTAGTAATCACTTTGTTGGAAATCAAAAATCAAAAGATCCAAGCAGTCCTTCTTATGTGCCTTCCTTGTTTCCTCAAGTTTATAAAAATAAACGTATAAATGAGGAACACACAAGTGCTAGGTACAATCGTAATGTGAAACGTCAAGAAGCAAAATTAAAAATATTACCAGTTGATTCATTTTCAGATATACCATTAGGGTATAGTGAGTTTAACTATTTGAATACACTTGTTTGTACTGAATCAAAATATGTCCATGTTGCTTGTCAAGCTGGTTTAGATTATCATAACAAAGATTCATTTAAATTTGAATGTGTATTTAATAAATCAAACAATGATGTATCAACTCAAGCATCAATTCCTATAGATTATAATTATACTTTTAAAAAGCCTAATTCCATTGACGTATATTGTGGTTCTTGTTGCCGTGATAAAATTAGTGGACTGTATAAATAAATAAATTAAATAATTTAAAGTTTATTAAAGGCTTTTAATTTTTATTTGCGGAGTCGACACCTTTACGACTTAAAATACCTTTCGCGACTGACTATAATAATAAAATCAAAAAACCCGTCGGTACCCTAGACCGGCTAGGCCGATAACAATATCGAGATACGGATATAATAATTGATATAATATAATATATAATAGCATTTGGTAATATAGATTATCTATACGTAACATGCCGCCCGCCTTGAAACATTTGTTTTCAACTAATGATAATTACAATAAAAAAAAATATATACAATAATAATATAATAAACAAATAAATAATAATATATATATAAATTAAAATATAATAAATTTCGATATTTGATTATAATAAATACACAATTATATAAAGTATAATAAATATTTAGTTATTTAGATATATTTCCATCAAAGGGAAGTGGGCATAAGTTCCGCACTGCTCGTGTAATACAACCATTTACCAATTTGACTTCAGCTGAACGAACGATATCGTCGGGGCCTCGTTGAACCTTCGTCACACGACCCAGCTTCCAATTTAAGGGGGAAATGTTTTCGTCTCGAACTAATACTACAGTATCGATATCTAACTTAGGTCCCTTCTCACCTGACCACTTTTTCCTCTCCTGAAGTTGGTTTAAATATTCACGACTCCATTTCTTCCAAATTATTTGAGAATAATGACTTAACCTACGCCATCGCGTCAATCTATTAGTTTTGACATCAGATATGTCAGGTTCGGGAATTGCCAACAGAGAGTCACCTATTAGGAAATGACCGGGTGTCAATACCCCCAAGTCATTAGGATCGGTAGAAATAGGCGTAAGAGGACGGGAATTTAAACATGCTTCGGCGCGCGTGAGAACGGTATTAAATTCTTCATATGTTAAATGAGCGTCACCTAGCGTCTTTCGTACTATATTCTTCATAGATTTCACGGCGGCTTCCCATAATCCGCCGAAATGCGGTGAACGCGCAGGTATAAATTTCCACTGTACACCATTATTCTTCAAGACCTCATCCAACTTTGTTTTATGTTGATCGACTTGAAATAAATCGTACCATTCTTTTAATTTATTATTTGCACCGGCAAAATTGGTAGCATTATCGGAATATATCACGCTACTTTTACCTCGTCTATCAAAAAAACGGTTTAGCGCTCCAATGAAAGCCTGTGTAGATAAATCACTAACTAATTCCAAATGAGTCGCCTTGGTTGTAAAACATACAAAAATGCATACATACCCTTTACTTAAAGGAGCATTGCGACGTAAACTAGATTTAATCAAAAACGGACCAGCGAAATCAATCCCACATTTTAGGAACGCGCGAGCCGGTTCTACGCGGTCTGCAGGTAATTGTCCCATAATAGGTTGTACGACAATCGGTTTATATTTAAAACATTTCACACACTTATGCACTGTACTTCGCGCTATATTTCGACCATTTAGCGGCCAATATTGTAATCGTATCGTCGATAGCGTCGCTTGTGGGCCCCCGTGCATACATCTTTCGTGTTCGTGTTCAAATAATAAACGCGTAAAATGGTCATCTGCGGGTAAGACAATCGGGTGTCGTTGATAAATGTCTATCGAAGCGGCGTTCTTCAAACGACCTCCCACTTTTATCAAACCGTCGTGGTCTATAAATGGACACAGACGAAACAATTTACTAGACGCGCTTACGTTTTTCAATTTTATTAAATCTTTTATTTCACGAGGGAATGATCTTTTTTGAACACAGCGTATAATAACAATACGGGCGTATTTAATTTCTTCCACGCTAAGCATTCCTGTTAACCTTGAATTTCTGTGTAATGCATTGTACCGAAAACGTAAACAATAAGCGGTTACGTGAATTAATTTGTTTATTGACGAATAATGATTAATTAAGGAAAAATTATCATTCAGCGTATTTGTACACACATTGGATATCGTTATCTCTCGGGCTTCGGGTATTTTTAATTTCGTTGAATTCGAAGACGTCTTTGGTACGGGATACTCTATTTCATTTTTAATTAGCCATTTAGGACCAAACCACCATAATGACAATGAACTTAATTTCGACGGACAACAACCGCGCGAAATAATATCAGCTGGATTTTCCAAGGTGTCGACGTGTGACCAATCCGCAATAGAAGTTCGTTCCTGAATTTCCCCAACCCGATGGGCCACAAAGGTTTTCCATTTGGTAGAAGGGGAAGTAATCCACGATAAAACAATGTTCGAATCAGACCAAAAATAACTTTTACTAATTTTCAAGTTTAATTTTGGAACTATTTTACTCGATAATCTTGACAATAAAAGCGCCGCGCATAGCTCTAATCGAGGTAAAGATATAACCTTTAATGGTGCCACCTTGGACTTTGCACATATTAATTTTGAAGTGTGCACACCATCCGAATTTGTACATCGTAAATATAAGCAACAACCATACGCATTGATGCTCGCATCCGCGAAACCGTGGATTTGTATATTTACGATATCGTTTTTACACGTAATTTGTCGAGGTATAATTAGGTTATTTAATTCACACAAAGAGTTTCTATAGGTAATCCATTGTTCTTGAATCTCGTTCGGAAGCGGTTCGTCCCATTGTATTTTTAATCGCCACAACTGCTGTAACATCAGCTTGGCCCGTATAATAGCGGGACCCACTAGTCCTAATGGGTCAAATAGGCATGCGATTACCGATAAGATTTCGCGTTTCGTAATTCGACTTATGATTGTAAAATTATTTTGTTGCACTTCAAATTGTAACGTATCAGTGGTTGAGTTCCAAAATAATCCAAGAACCTTTGTTATCGAATTGTCGTCGCTAATGGGAACCGTGTTGTTACTATCTTCTTTTATTGACATTACATCTTTAATTAAATTGTCATTATTCGAGGCCCATTTTCGCAATTCTAAGCCTGCGGATTGCATTGTCTTAATTAGACCATCTCGTAATTGAACAGCTGATTCATAAGAATTGGTACCACCTAAAAAATCATCCATATAAAAGTCGCGCTTTATAGCCGCTGCTATCATAGGATCGACATTTTGCGAATCGGCAAGTTTATGTAGGCATCCGGTGGCCAAAAAAGACGCAGGAACGGTTCCGTAAGTAACAGTGTTAAGTTGAAAAATTTTAATATTTTCCTGTGGATTTGTGCGCCATAAGATTCGTTGAAATATTCTATGAGCTTTTGTTACCCAAAACTGTCTATACATTTTCGTAATATCCGCGGACAATACGAAATTATGTGTTCGGAAGCGAGCGAGTATATATATCAAATCGTCTTGCAAAACCGGTCCTTTCAACAATACATCGTTTAAACTAACGCCGTTACTAGTCTTGCATGAAGCGTCAAAAACAACGCGAAGTCTAGTCGACGTACTTGCTTCTTTGAAAACCGCATGATGCGGTAAATAATATGCTTCTTCTTTATCATTAATTTGGTCGTCTTGTACTTGCTCCATGTGTCCTAAACTTGTATACTCATTCATAAAATGTGTATATTCATTTTTTAATTTTGTATTGTTTGCAAAACGACTTTCTAGGTTTAATAGACGACGCTTAGCGATATTGTAAGACTCGCCTAAGCGTAATGAATTTTCGCGAAATGGTAAATGTACAGTAAATCGACCATCTGGTTCTCTTATCACCGTTTTGTCAAAAATACTTTTGCATGTCTTTTCTTCAATAGTATAGGTGTTATCTCCTTCAAATTCTTCTACACGCCAAAATCGTGGTAACATATTTTCTAATGTCACGTCGGTATGTATCGACGCGGTGTAGCATATACTGTTATTTAACGGTTCAACCTTACGATTGTAAATTTGCGTAGGTCCCGATACTACCCATCCGAGTTTTGTCTCTTGGAATATTGGACCGTTCGGTGCAGGTTTAATTCGACGTTCACCCATTAAATCGTAGAAATGTGTTGCGCCTATTAATAAATCAACTTTCTGTGGAGACCAGAATAATGGGTCAGCTAAGCTTACGTTCTGCGGTATGTGACCCGTATTATATATGTGTTTCGCAGGTATATCGTTCGTAATTTTCGGTACTACTAACATTTTTAAGTTAAAACTATAGTCATTAAATTTCGATTTCACCTGAGCGATAACATATGAATGTGCATGCTGTACTGTTGTTCCGATACCACTAATTTGATGATTAGTTTTTGACCTTTTTAATTTTAAACATTGCACCAATTCTTCAGTAATGAAATTACTTTGTGAACCTGAATCTAATAAGGCACGACATAATGACGAACTTTTATTTTCACCAAATACTCGTACGATCGCTGTCGATAAAAGTACCTGCTCGTAGTTTTTGTCATGCGAATGCGCGCTTATCGAGGAATTTACGTCAATTTGAGTTGAAGAGTGATTTGATTTTTCTTCCGTTATCGATCTCGCATCATTATTGATTTTATGTTGGACGATATGCAATAATGTATTATGTGTTTTTCCGCATTTGAAACAATTTCGAGATAAACATCTCTTTTTTGAATCATGTTTACGTAAGCATAATTTACACAATTCAATTTCATTAACCTTTTTAATACGATCGTTAATTGATAGTGCCAAAAACGTGGGGCATTTGTAAATAGTATGTTTTAAGTTACATATAAAACAGCTTACTTCGGTAGTGGTCGGGAATGCTATAGAAGTTATGCGAGTTTTATTGTGACTATTTTTTCGATTAATGTTGTTTTTAATTTCCGATGTCGAAATAGTATTTATATTATTTATAAGATTTTTCGACGATTCTACTGCTTCTAAAATCTGTGCACGGTCGTCTAAAAATATCATTAAATTTTCGATCTTTGAAATTTCGGTTTTTGGCGATTTCACCTCCCATTCAGTTAATGTGTTTGAGTCTAATTTTGAACATATTATGTGTATAAGTAGAGGTCCCCAATCGGTTGGTCGTTGCTTTAATGCTTCAAGTGCCGATATATGAGTACGCAGTGAATCCGAAAACATTCGCAAACTATCCGATGAATTATCTTTGACTACGTTTAACTCACAAATATCTTTTACATGACATTGAATTAATAATTTTTCATTATTGTAACGCGCAGTCAACGTCTTCCACGCGTGCTCGTAATTTATAGCCGTAGTTTCGAAATTTTTTATGCAATTTGCTGCATCGCCGTTAAGAGAAGAACGTAAATAAAAAAATTTTTGAATTGGTGTTAAATTACTATTTGTGTGGATTAATGCAGTAAAAATGTCTTTAAACGATACCCAATCATTATAACTACCATTAAATACTGGTATATTTAACGCTGCTAATTTTATGATCGACGATGTCGAATTAACGCTCTCTCCGTTGTTCGAGTTACGGAATGATGTTTCGTTTTGGTTTGCCCTAATAGAACTAATTTTTTGTTCGGCCTCCGCAACCGTCTCAAAAAATAAATTTTCAAAATCAATTCTATATTGTGAATGATCTGTTGTGCTAGTATTATTCTCTAATTCTTCAATCGCTGTTTGCACTAACTCGAAATTTTGCCAAGCTTCTTCTATTTTGAGCTGACGTGGTGGTATTTGTTTTATGTCGCAATCGGGTGATTTTAGATAATTTTGAAACCGAGTTACTATAGCCTTTATTTGACCGCGTCGCGCAATTAGTGTATTTATATCGGGTTCTCCCATCCTAATCGGGTGACGGTACTACGATACGAAATAGGAAAAGGAACTAAAAAAAATTATGAAACGTGACTCTCTTACCTTGGCGCTTGGCGTTTTGATTTTTATTTGATGGTGGGCTGGTTTGCTGACCTTGTACTTTGGACTTTCTGTACAGCAATAACAGTACTCGTACAAACTTTATAGCGATAAACGAAGTCAATCGACGGGATGTTAATTAACTATAGACGCACTTTCCCGGATTATAGACGACACGCTAGATTCATTACGATATGTCGATATGCTGAATCTACTAAACTTAAAAAACAACAAAATAAAACGCACTTTTTTTTTACAATTACTCGTTCAAATCCGGTTTGAATGGACCAAATGTTGCCGTGATAAAATTAGTGGACTGTATAAATAAATAAATTAAATAATTTAAAGTTTATTAAAGGCTTTTAATTTTTATTTGCGGAGTCGACACCTTTACGACTTAAAATACCTTTCGCGACTGACTATAATAATAAAATCAAAAAACCCGTCGGTACCCTAGACCGGCTAGGCCGATAACAATATCGAGATACGGATATAATAATTGATATAATATAATATATAATAGCATTTGGTAATATAGATTATCTATACGTAACAGTTCTTATGTGTCTTGAATACATTTTAATTATTTTCAAGGGTTTCATTCAATTGACAATGAATCTCAACTTAAAGATTTAACTGACACCACTTTTAAAGTATTTAAACTTTTATTATCATTAACACTTGATTCAACCTGTAGCACAAAGCCATGTATTTTTGGAATGAATAATAACTCCACATTTTATAACTGAAATATTGAAACTTTTAGAATAAAAATCTAAAGCTATGTTTTCAAATTTTTTACCATAAGCAACGTTAATTTTACCTTGATAACCTAAATTTTTATTAGTTAAAAGAGGTATGGCTAGTTTATCTTGATTTTGAATAGATAAATCTTTACATGATTTAATTTTATGAGCCTTAAGACTAGCTGATATTCTATCATTTCTAATTTTGACCCATAAATTACTTTCAGATTGTACCTTTGTTTCACTAAATATTTGTGTTATTTTATTAGTATTAACCATAATGTTTGTAAAAAAGTATTCATTCTCATTACAATTTAAAGGGAAGTTATAGCCCGAGTTAAAAATTAAAGTACCTATTACTGTTTTGCAAGTGTAACACATCACATATAAAGCTTTTGTCCATATCCTTTTCTACTTCATTCAAAATAAAATCTAAACATTTTTTACTTTCAATAAATGCTTCACATTGCTGTTCTTTTTCAATCATATTAGTCAAAATACATGGTATTGATAAAATATTATACTTTTTCACAAGAGACTCATGGTTAATTGAGTTGATTTCAGATTTGTGATCCTTTTTTCTCTTCTTTGGAAATAGAGCATCAATAGTTTTTCCTTTTTTATATTTTTCCTCTCCTGACTTTGAAGGTTTTCCCCATTCTTGTTCATTATTCGTTTTTGACAGTGTCTCCTCATTATTTATATAGAAAATCACAGCTGCAATATGCTTACAACTACCTCCAGCATCAGCAGCACACTGACATGAGTTGTTGATAACATTTCTAGTAGAATTTAGCTATGCAAATATTTTTATAAAATATAAGTTAACAATAAAATAGGAAATATTACATTATTACCTATCTCCAAAGTTACTTTATAAGGTGGTTAACTTACAGAAGTTTGCCTTATAACAAAACCATATATAAAAGGATATCCATTAGGCTGTTGTATTTCTTGGACAGTATGCACATGTCCACTATTTACCAGTTTTTCACCTTTATTATTTCTAAATACATTATCAAAATGAATGACACTAAAGCCACATTTTAACACAACATCAGGTTGATTCATTTTATAGATAAGTAGAAGTTAAAAATGTTAAAATAACTAAATAACTACTAAATGTATTTTTAATCTTTTGAATCAAAAATACACGACGCTTAAACACGTAAAAAGACCATCAAGATCTTATAATAATAGAACTCGTGGAGTTGTCCACCAGACCGCGCTGTTTTTCATCGCTTGCACGTTGCCTATACAGTGTTTCAGATTTTGATGACATTAAAGCATATGCTAGTGGCAAAACTCGAAAATTGTCTCCTCCTACAGGTGCATGTATGGTATATAGCTGTCTAAATATTGTCGGTACTGTCCAAAACGTACAATCCATAATTAAATAACGAGCATGCGACAGCCGTTGAACATTATTTTTAGTACAAAATAGTAGAAGTTTTTCATCATTAATGGTTGAATCTTTAATTAAAAATAACTCACCGCCAATTGTAGTTCTCAGTGAATCGGAAATTGTTAGATCTTCTAATGAATGAGGTTGCGATGGCGTATTTTTCCTTCTAACACTCTTTATTTGTTGCCGTAGAGCATTTCTATTTGATATGTATGGATGAGAAGTACTTGGCATATTAGTAACGCAACTTTGAATAATTTGGCAGGGTTGGTCATTTGTATTTCGTGCTTGATTTTTTAAATGACTAAGAGTAGTGCATACATCAACCCTAGCTGCTTCAGGTGCGTGATTACGATCAGAAAATAACGTAATAAATGTTTTTCGTTGATAAGTATAGTGGTTGCGCATCCTATGAATGAAACGCAAAAATTAAAAATAATTTTTAATTATTACTTCTATTGTTATTATTATTTATATTAAAATGTGAGTTAAAAAATCGAGTCCACAGAAATTTGTTCATTTATCAATTTACATAATAGTATGTCCCAAATGAAACTTATTATATATATATATTTTTTTTTTTGGATAAATGGTACCACACAATGACTGTTCGAACACCGATCCTCTTGGCACGTTTCGGCCGGGTCAAAGGCCATCGCAACGCCAGTGACAGTCCGGTCATCACACTTGTCTACTTTTCCCTCTCGAGTGGTCAAGCTGTGATCGCCGTGAACTTGTTGCCGTCGTCCCGGTCGACGCGTCAACTTTGTCGCGACTTCACTACCTTTTCGTCAACGTTCGACGTGTGTTGTTGCCGCGGTAGGCCCGACACCTTTTTTATACGTGTGTGCCCGGTTACGTTGTCCGGTTGCATGAAACTACGTGTTTGTTATTCCGTTTTAAGCCGGCGTTCATATAAACTTACGTTTTTTGTTTGTTTATTTATTATTGTGGCGTCGTGTGTGGACGGATATAATTGTGGTTTATACGACACAATCTGACATTCAGCGTTGGAGAGCGTTCCTTTTTTTTGGCATCCATTTATCGGTCAATCAATATTGTCGGTCGTCGTAATATACAGGGTGATTCTTTTATCCAACAACACTCATTATTTCAAAAAGCATTAACTTTTTTCAATTTTTTTTTTTTCAAAATTTTTAGTTTTATGCTTTTCTAAAACTATGTAAAATTTTTATTTTTTTCACTTTAATATTTAATAGTGAAATCACTATCAACTTTTGATTTTCAAATGGCAACCTATACTTAAAATGTTATAAAATAGTAGGGATATTTTTTTTATGAATTCTAACGTTTAAATTACTATTTTTCATTTAACCGTTCGCGAGTTAGAGCTGCTCAAAGTTGGGCGGTTTTCGGTTTTAATTTCTGAAGACCAGTAGTCACATGGGTAATAAATAATAATAATAGGTACATATTTTCACATATCACTGTGTAATAAACTCGTTATCGACTATCGTTCAATACAGTAATGACAATGAACTTCGTACCTGTAGGTTACAATATTAAAAATAATGATTAATAATAAATCAGATGAAACAGATCTTATCATTTTAAATTTTTATTATGATAACAATATCATAATATGAAAATACTTCCGAAACCACTACCACGATTAAAGATATCTTTAATCGTGACCACTACACATGACAAATGATAATACTTTAATCACAGATAAACTCTCATCGAACCAAACCGTTGGGTATTCCCAATAAAAATAGATAATACAATTATTTACTTTTCAGTTTCCAGTGCTAGTGCTTAAGTGCTATAATACTGCTATGGCCTATGTTAATAATATGCCAAATAATGTTTTTTAACTTTTAAACAAAAAAATATAAAATTCATGTGACATTTAGTTTAATAAGTTTAATTTAAATCGTCTTTTCTGTGATTGAAAATTCAATTTTATTATTTTATTACTTTCATTGCTAACGTAAAGAGTAAACACGTCATACGCCAACATCAAATACTGTAAATGATTCATTTATCATCATAAATGATCATTTACAGTATTTGCCAACATTCATAATATAATTTAATATTGAAACATTTATTCTCTAATATAATGTTGTTAAATAAGTAAAATTTATATTAAATATGATGGGTAATCATAAGTAGTTTTTTATGACGTATTTTGTTTAACTATTTATTTAAACCTAAGTTTCATTTAAATTGCTATTACACGTGTGAATATTATACTACTTGACGACCTATCAGGAACTTGGAATAATTTATTGGTAAGTTTTAATAATTTTGTAAAAAGCTTTAAAAATTATAGTAAATAATAATAATGTATTTAAAAAATTTTAATTTCAGTTTTATCAGTTCTATACAATTTTTGTTCAAATGTATATCGATAGACATAAGACAATAATACAATATTGTAGATCTATTATGTATTATTTATAAGTTGATAATACATAGCTTGTTTTAAAATCAAGTTGCATTGTAACTGTACAGCTATTGGCTTCAATTAATCCAGAATGTTTGTTGCATACAAAAACTCTAAGATAATTACAAGCATGTACTAATAAGAATATTCTTGGACATATGAATTGAAGAATATACATATTATACTAAAATTGTACTTAGAAAAATTGAGAACAATGTGAAAACTAAAATAATACTATACAACTGTTAAAAATACTATATTGGATTTTAATATTCCAACATATTATAACAACATCGATCATAGGTATGTATAAATATTTTTTATTTGTAACATTCAATTTTACGAGGAAGTTATTAGGTTTTTATTATCTTTTTTGTAGATAATCTAGTTAATTTCAAAGAAGCGTAAAATAATCAAGTCTGCCCAACTACATCCTGAGGAAAACTGTAACCTATCAATAAATAATATGTAAAGAAAATTGTAAATGATAAAAAAATATTGTAAATGCTAGTATACTAAATTTTAATACTTCATATTATGTAGTTAAATTAAATATGGGGCAGCAACATTAATCATTAAAACTTATGTTTAATAAAAATAAAAATAATTATAATATGTATAAATAGAGTAAATTAAATTATTAATGTTTTAAAAAAAAAAAAACCTATCACATATGTATATTATGATTATCACTAAGTACCTACTTGTTTATATATGTGTATACTCAATTGACAATTTAAATATTAAACTAAATATATTTTTAAAATTATATTTAGGTATTACATAGTAGTTAGTAATATGCAAAATAAACATTGTTTTTTTGTAAATGGTTGATGTTGTTGCCTATTTATTGCTAATTATTAAGTTATTAATTATTATTATTAAATTTACATATCTAAGTTGATATATTATTAGTGCCACTTTTAAATGTTACTATTGTTTTAGGTCTGGGGTTAATGGAGAATTTGTTCTGAATTTCTTGAACACATGTTTATCATTACTCATATTTTGCATAACTGCTTAACGAACATTTTGATTAAACTGTGTCATCAAATTTGGAATAGATTTTTCATAATCCTGGACTTTAAAATGATATTAACATATCGATATTGTAAGACTCGCCTAAGCGTAATGAATTTTCGCGAAATGGTAAATGTACAGTAAATCGACCATCTGGTTCTCTTATCACCGTTTTGTCAAAAATACTTTTGCATGTCTTTTCTTCAATAGTATAGGTGTTATCTCCTTCAAATTCTTCTACACGCCAAAATCGTGGTAACATATTTTCTAATGTCACGTCGGTATGTATCGACGCGGTGTAGCATATACTGTTATTTAACGGTTCAACCTTATGATTGTAAATTTGCGTAGGTCCCGATACTACCCATCCGAGTTTTGTCTCTTGGAATATTGGACCGTTCGGTGCAGGTTTAATTCGACGTTCACCCATTAAATCGTAGAAATGTGTTGCGCCTATTAATAAATCAACTTTCTGTGGAGACCAGAATAATGGGTCAGCTAAGCTTACGTTCTGCGGTATGTGACCCGTATTATATATGTGTTTCGCAGGTATATCGTTCGTAATTTTCGGTACTACTAACATTTTTAAGTTAAAACTATAGTCATTAAATTTCGATTTCACCTGAGCGATAACATATGAATGTGCATGCTGTACTGTTGTTCCGATACCACTAATTTGATGATTAGTTTTTGACCTTTTTAATTTTAAACATTGCACCAATTCTTCAGTAATGAAATTACTTTGTGAACCTGAATCTAATAAGGCACGACATAATGACGAACTTTTATTTTCACCAAATACTCGTACGATCGCTGTCGATAAAAGTACCTGCTCGTAGTTTTTGTCATGCGAATGCGCGCTTATCGAGGAATTTACGTCAATTTGAGTTGAAGAGTGATTTGATTTTTCTTCCGTTATCGATCTCGCATCATTATTGATTTTATGTTGGACGATATGCAATAATGTATTATGTGTTTTTCCGCATTTGAAACAATTTCGAGATAAACATCTCTTTTTTGAATCATGTTTACGTAAGCATAATTTACACAATTCAATTTCATTAACCTTTTTAATACGATCGTTAATTGATAGTGCCAAAAACGTGGGGCATTTGTAAATAGTATGTTTTAAGTTACATATAAAACAGCTTACTTCGGTAGTGGTCGGGAATGCTATAGAAGTTATGCGAGTTTTATTGTGACTATTTTTTCGATTAATGTTGTTTTTAATTTCCGATGTCGAAATAGTATTTATATTATTTATAAGATTTTTCGACGATTCTACTGCTTCTAAAATCTGTGCACGGTCGTCTAAAAATATCATTAAATTTTCGATCTTTGAAATTTCGGTTTTTGGCGATTTCACCTCCCATTCAGTTAATGTGTTTGAGTCTAATTTTGAACATATTATGTGTATAAGTAGAGGTCCCCAATCGGTTGGTCGTTGCTTTAATGCTTCAAGTGCCGATATATGAGTACGCAGTGAATCCGAAAACATTCGCAAACTATCCGATGAATTATCTTTGACTACGTTTAACTCACAAATATCTTTTACATGACATTGAATTAATAATTTTTCATTATTGTAACGCGCAGTCAACGTCTTCCACGCGTGCTCGTAATTTATAGCCGTAGTTTCGAAATTTTTTATGCAATTTGCTGCATCGCCGTTAAGAGAAGAACGTAAATAAAAACATTTTTGAATTGGTGTTAAATTACTATTTGTGTGGATTAATGCAGTAAAAATGTCTTTAAACGATACCCAATCATTATAACTACCATTAAATACTGGTATATTTAACGCTGCTAATTTTATGATCGACGATGTCGAATTAACGCTCTCTCCGTTGTTCGAGTTACGGAATGATGTTTCGTTTTGGTTTGCCCTAATAGAACTAATTTTTTGTTCGGCCTCCGCAACCGTCTCAAAAAATAAATTTTCAAAATCAATTCTATATTGTGAATGATCTGTTGTGCTAGTATTATTCTCTAATTCTTCAATCGCTGTTTGCACTAACTCGAAATTTTGCCAAGCTTCTTCTATTTTGAGCTGACGTGGTGGTATTTGTTTTATGTCGCAATCGGGTGATTTTAGATAATTTTGAAACCGAGTTACTATAGCCTTTATTTGACCGCGTCGCGCAATTAGTGTATTTATATCGGGTTCTCCCATCCTAATCGGGTGACGGTACTACGATACGAAATAGGAAAAGGAACTAAAAAAAATTATGAAACGTGACTCTCTTACCTTGGCGCTTGGCGTTTTGATTTTTATTTGATGGTGGGCTGGTTTGCTGACCTTGTACTTTGGACTTTCTGTACAGCAATAACAGTACTCGTACAAACTTTATAGCGATAAACGAAGTCAATCGACGGGATGTTAATTAACTATAGACGCACTTTCCCGGATTATAGACGACACGCTAGATTCATTACGATATGTCGATATGCTGAATCTACTAAACTTAAAAAACAACAAAATAAAACGCACTTTTTTTTTACAATTACTCGTTCAAATCCGGTTTGAATGGACCAAATGTTGCCGTGATAAAATTAGTGGACTGTATAAATAAATAAATTAAATAATTTAAAGTTTATTAAAGGCTTTTAATTTTTATTTGCGGAGTCGACACCTTTACGACTTAAAATACCTTTCGCGACTGACTATAATAATAAAATCAAAAAACCCGTCGGTACCCTAGACCGGCTAGGCCGATAACAATATCGAGATACGGATATAATAATTGATATAATATAATATATAATAGCATTTGGTAATATAGATTATCTATACGTAACAGTTCTTATGTGTCTTGAATACATTTTAATTATTTTCAAGGGTTTCATTCAATTGACAATGAATCTCAACTTAAAGATTTAACTGACACCACTTTTAAAGTATTTAAACTTTTATTATCATTAACACTTGATTCAACCTGTAGCACAAAGCCATGTATTTTTGGAATGAATAATAACTCCACATTTTATAACTGAAATATTGAAACTTTTAGAATAAAAATCTAAAGCTATGTTTTCAAATTTTTTACCATAAGCAACGTTAATTTTACCTTGATAACCTAAATTTTTATTAGTTAAAAGAGGTATGGCTAGTTTATCTTGATTTTGAATAGATAAATCTTTACATGATTTAATTTTATGAGCCTTAAGACTAGCTGATATTCTATCATTTCTAATTTTGACCCATAAATTACTTTCAGATTGTACCTTTGTTTCACTAAATATTTGTGTTATTTTATTAGTATTAACCATAATGTTTGTAAAAAAGTATTCATTCTCATTACAATTTAAAGGGAAGTTATAGCCCGAGTTAAAAATTAAAGTACCTATTACTGTTTTGCAAGTGTAACACATCACATATAAAGCTTTTGTCCATATCCTTTTCTACTTCATTCAAAATAAAATCTAAACATTTTTTACTTTCAATAAATGCTTCACATTGCTGTTCTTTTTCAATCATATTAGTCAAAATACATGGTATTGATAAAATATTATACTTTTTCACAAGAGACTCATGGTTAATTGAGTTGATTTCAGATTTGTGATCCTTTTTTCTCTTCTTTGGAAATAGAGCATCAATAGTTTTTCCTTTTTTATATTTTTCCTCTCCTGACTTTGAAGGTTTTCCCCATTCTTGTTCATTATTCGTTTTTGACAGTGTCTCCTCATTATTTATATAGAAAATCACAGCTGCAATATGCTTACAACTACCTCCAGCATCAGCAGCACACTGACATGAGTTGTTGATAACATTTCTAGTAGAATTTAGCTATGCAAATATTTTTATAAAATATAAGTTAACAATAAAATAGGAAATATTACATTATTACCTATCTCCAAAGTTACTTTATAAGGTGGTTAACTTACAGAAGTTTGCCTTATAACAAAACCATATATAAAAGGATATCCATTAGGCTGTTGTATTTCTTGGACAGTATGCACATGTCCACTATTTACCAGTTTTTCACCTTTATTATTTCTAAATACATTATCAAAATGAATGACACTAAAGCCACATTTTAACACAACATCAGGTTGATTCATTTTATAGATAAGTAGAAGTTAAAAATGTTAAAATAACTAAATAACTACTAAATGTATTTTTAATCTTTTGAATCAAAAATACACGACGCTTAAACACGTAAAAAGACCATCAAGATCTTATAATAATAGAACTCGTGGAGTTGTCCACCAGACCGCGCTGTTTTTCATCGCTTGCACGTTGCCTATACAGTGTTTCAGATTTTGATGACATTAAAGCATATGCTAGTGGCAAAACTCGAAAATTGTCTCCTCCTACAGGTGCATGTATGGTATATAGCTGTCTAAATATTGTCGGTACTGTCCAAAACGTACAATCCATAATTAAATAACGAGCATGCGACAGCCGTTGAACATTATTTTTAGTACAAAATAGTAGAAGTTTTTCATCATTAATGGTTGAATCTTTAATTAAAAATAACTCACCGCCAATTGTAGTTCTCAGTGAATCGGAAATTGTTAGATCTTCTAATGAATGAGGTTGCGATGGCGTATTTTTCCTTCTAACACTCTTTATTTGTTGCCGTAGAGCATTTCTATTTGATATGTATGGATGAGAAGTACTTGGCATATTAGTAACGCAACTTTGAATAATTTGGCAGGGTTGGTCATTTGTATTTCGTGCTTGATTTTTTAAATGACTAAGAGTAGTGCATACATCAACCCTAGCTGCTTCAGGTGCGTGATTACGATCAGAAAATAACGTAATAAATGTTTTTCGTTGATAAGTATAGTGGTTGCGCATCCTATGAATGAAACGCAAAAATTAAAAATAATTTTTAATTATTACTTCTATTGTTATTATTATTTATATTAAAATGTGAGTTAAAAAATCGAGTCCACAGAAATTTGTTCATTTATCAATTTACATAATAGTATGTCCCAAATGAAACTTATTATATATATATATTTTTTTTTTTGGATAAATGGTACCACACAATGACTGTTCGAACACCGATCCTCTTGGCACGTTTCGGCCGGGTCAAAGGCCATCGCAACGCCAGTGACAGTCCGGTCATCACACTTGTCTACTTTTCCCTCTCGAGTGGTCAAGCTGTGATCGCCGTGAACTTGTTGCCGTCGTCCCGGTCGACGCGTCAACTTTGTCGCGACTTCACTACCTTTTCGTCAACGTTCGACGTGTGTTGTTGCCGCGGTAGGCCCGACACCTTTTTTATACGTGTGTGCCCGGTTACGTTGTCCGGTTGCATGAAACTACGTGTTTGTTATTCCGTTTTAAGCCGGCGTTCATATAAACTTACGTTTTTTGTTTGTTTATTTATTATTGTGGCGTCGTGTGTGGACGGATATAATTGTGGTTTATACGACACAATCTGACATTCAGCGTTGGAGAGCGTTCCTTTTTTTTGGCATCCATTTATCGGTCAATCAATATTGTCGGTCGTCGTAATATACAGGGTGATTCTTTTATCCAACAACACTCATTATTTCAAAAAGCATTAACTTTTTTCAATTTTTTTTTTTTCAAAATTTTTAGTTTTATGCTTTTCTAAAACTATGTAAAATTTTTATTTTTTTCACTTTAATATTTAATAGTGAAATCACTATCAACTTTTGATTTTCAAATGGCAACCTATACTTAAAATGTTATAAAATAGTAGGGATATTTTTTTTATGAATTCTAACGTTTAAATTACTATTTTTCATTTAACCGTTCGCGAGTTAGAGCTGCTCAAAGTTGGGCGGTTTTCGGTTTTAATTTCTGAAGACCAGTAGTCACATGGGTAATAAATAATAATAATAGGTACATATTTTCACATATCACTGTGTAATAAACTCGTTATCGACTATCGTTCAATACAGTAATGACAATGAACTTCGTACCTGTAGGTTACAATATTAAAAATAATGATTAATAATAAATCAGATGAAACAGATCTTATCATTTTAAATTTTTATTATGATAACAATATCATAATATGAAAATACTTCCGAAACCACTACCACGATTAAAGATATCTTTAATCGTGACCACTACACATGACAAATGATAATACTTTAATCACAGATAAACTCTCATCGAACCAAACCGTTGGGTATTCCCAATAAAAATAGATAATACAATTATTTACTTTTCAGTTTCCAGTGCTAGTGCTTAAGTGCTATAATACTGCTATGGCCTATGTTAATAATATGCCAAATAATGTTTTTTAACTTTTAAACAAAAAAATATAAAATTCATGTGACATTTAGTTTAATAAGTTTAATTTAAATCGTCTTTTCTGTGATTGAAAATTCAATTTTATTATTTTATTACTTTCATTGCTAACGTAAAGAGTAAACACGTCATACGCCAACATCAAATACTGTAAATGATTCATTTATCATCATAAATGATCATTTACAGTATTTGCCAACATTCATAATATAATTTAATATTGAAACATTTATTCTCTAATATAATGTTGTTAAATAAGTAAAATTTATATTAAATATGATGGGTAATCATAAGTAGTTTTTTATGACGTATTTTGTTTAACTATTTATTTAAACCTAAGTTTCATTTAAATTGCTATTACACGTGTGAATATTATACTACTTGACGACCTATCAGGAACTTGGAATAATTTATTGGTAAGTTTTAATAATTTTGTAAAAAGCTTTAAAAATTATAGTAAATAATAATAATGTATTTAAAAAATTTTAATTTCAGTTTTATCAGTTCTATACAATTTTTGTTCAAATGTATATCGATAGACATAAGACAATAATACAATATTGTAGATCTATTATGTATTATTTATAAGTTGATAATACATAGCTTGTTTTAAAATCAAGTTGCATTGTAACTGTACAGCTATTGGCTTCAATTAATCCAGAATGTTTGTTGCATACAAAAACTCTAAGATAATTACAAGCATGTACTAATAAGAATATTCTTGGACATATGAATTGAAGAATATACATATTATACTAAAATTGTACTTAGAAAAATTGAGAACAATGTGAAAACTAAAATAATACTATACAACTGTTAAAAATACTATATTGGATTTTAATATTCCAACATATTATAACAACATCGATCATAGGTATGTATAAATATTTTTTATTTGTAACATTCAATTTTACGAGGAAGTTATTAGGTTTTTATTATCTTTTTTGTAGATAATCTAGTTAATTTCAAAGAAGCGTAAAATAATCAAGTCTGCCCAACTACATCCTGAGGAAAACTGTAACCTATCAATAAATAATATGTAAAGAAAATTGTAAATGATAAAAAAATATTGTAAATGCTAGTATACTAAATTTTAATACTTCATATTATGTAGTTAAATTAAATATGGGGCAGCAACATTAATCATTAAAACTTATGTTTAATAAAAATAAAAATAATTATAATATGTATAAATAGAGTAAATTAAATTATTAATGTTTTAAAAAAAAAAAAACCTATCACATATGTATATTATGATTATCACTAAGTACCTACTTGTTTATATATGTGTATACTCAATTGACAATTTAAATATTAAACTAAATATATTTTTAAAATTATATTTAGGTATTACATAGTAGTTAGTAATATGCAAAATAAACATTGTTTTTTTGTAAATGGTTGATGTTGTTGCCTATTTATTGCTAATTATTAAGTTATTAATTATTATTATTAAATTTACATATCTAAGTTGATATATTATTAGTGCCACTTTTAAATGTTACTATTGTTTTAGGTCTGGGGTTAATGGAGAATTTGTTCTGAATTTCTTGAACACATGTTTATCATTACTCATATTTTGCATAACTGCTTAACGAACATTTTGATTAAACTGTGTCATCAAATTTGGAATAGATTTTTCATAATCCTGGACTTTAAAATGATATTAACATTTTATAGTGGTTACTAATAATATAAAATAAAATGAATTAGGGATTTATTGTTACTAGGGCCCGGTTTTTAATGCAAACAATTAATTTAAGGATATGAACATATTTATGCATTAACAATATAATATATATTATTGTTTGTGAATATTATACATATTAATGTGTTTAAATATTTAAAAAAATATATAAAGTATTTAAAGATTTATTTACTATGAAAAAATTGAAATGTCATGAATAAAGAGAATTATAAATTTATATAATTATAATTATAATTATATGTATAACTGAGCTAAGTTAAAATTATTTTACTTAATTTTATAATATTTTAACATATTGAACTTGTATCCAACACCCAATAGGTATTATAATTATCATTACAATGTTATATTTTATTTAGATATGCATTAAGATAATACTAACTATAGAAATAGAATTTAGAAATTAGGAAATGTTGATCAATATTTAATCAGAATTATTTTAAGTGAAAAAATTTACATTTTGTTAAAAATCGGGCCCTAATGACTTGAATTATGATGTTTAAAAAATAACGATTATATGCATACTTGATTCGTCGTGAATGCCTAATCATTAAATTTATAAATATGTCTTGTTCTAAAATTAACTGTATAATGAAAAATATGCTGATTGCTAAACAATTTAAGGTAACTTGTATTTTTATCATTTAATCAATTGTTTTTTTTATAATTTTAATGAAAATTAATTTATATTATACTTATACTTATTATATTAATACAGTAGAAACCGTTTATAATGACATTCAAGGGAGTAGTCAAAATTGGTCATAATAACCGATTGTCATTATAACCAAAATGATAAAAATTAAATTACAATATAGGAGTTTTGCCGGGACTTGCAATCTAAGGTCATTACACCCGGTATGTCATTACAACCGGTGTCATTATAAACGGTTTCTACTGTATTTATATGCACATTATAATTACTTAATTATGTGTACAATGTACATGTATACGTATAATATTAATTTATTTAATAAATTATTGTGAAACTAATTTTTTTTTCTATACTTACCTTAAAGAGAATTTCAAATAGTATCAATTCATGGTATTAATATAAATCATACATCTTAAACATTTTGTCAGACAAATAGACAATAATATTTAACTATTAGTTTTAAATTTGTTTTCTGTATAAATAAACAGTCAAATGCCTTCAACTGACATAAATACATTATGTCTTATTCAAATCAAGAAAAAACGGATATGCTTAATTGCTATTATGAAATGGCTAGTAAATAATAAATATCCAATGTTGTAATAATATGAAATTCATACCCTAAATAAAAACTTAATGTGAATTTCATGTAAACATTTTTTTTCTTGATAATGGTCGACAAACTTATGAGAAATCTTGTATTACATTTTTAAATCTCAGATTTAAAAAGAACATTTTTTATGAATTATAGCTCAAAATAATTTGCAAATTTTATTCATTTTTTGCGTATTTTGTTAATATTTTAACTTGAAATGCTTATAAAAAAAGTGACTGAATTTTTAATATTATAACAAATCAAAATATTTTGAAAAAATTTTAATGTATAGAAAAGGCTAGTATAAACATTTTGTGAAAATTTCATGTGTTTTCGTCGTTTTCGATCATTTTTTTAGAGAAAAACCAAAATCGATTTTGCGTAAAAATTCCCATTTTTTCTCAATTTTTATTTTGTTTTCCTGGGCAACTATTGGGAAATTAAAATGTTGACCTTCAATAAAAAAAAAAAAAAGCAATTGTAAAACCAATACATTCATTGCTCCGCTCAGACTCTTAAATTTTAAAATTTTAAATGTTCGTAATCAACTAAAAACGAGTCATTATATTTTGGAAATTTTATCAAGTATAATAATTAGTAAATATACATATGGTATACATTCCTAGTGTCTATAAGGTCATTCGTTTTTGAAATCAAGTGATTATCTAATTTCGAAAAATTTTCAACTTCAAACACTCATAAAAATTTAATTTGACTTTTCGGTAGAGAATTTTGTTTTTAATAAAAATAAACAAACTTATGAGGAATCTTTTATTAAATTTTCAAATTATAGATTTAAAACGTAAAATATTCATGAATTTCTAATTCGAAATAATTGTTTTTACGTCTTTTGTAAAAAATCGAACTTTAAATGCTAATAAAAAAAAGCGGGTAGTGGGTGTCGCTCTGCTGTACATTAGGGGGTGGGGTGGACTTCGAACTAGGGTAGGTTAAATTTGAATGCAATTATCATTGTACCTATACGAAAACCGATTCTGAACGGAGATGATTTGTCAGTCTAGAATATATTATATTTAAATATTGTCATATATTCTATTTTGTAACAAATTCAAACATTTAAGTAAAAGTCTAAAAAATACAAAAATCGAAAATTATTTATTTGTAAAACGTTATTTTACACGTGTATTTTTGATTTCAAATTAAAATTAAAACTTTAAACAATCGTAAAATTGTTTTAATTGAATAATCCTCAAACTTTTTTTTAATTATTCTAAGCTTAACTTATGGACAGCATAGTATTAAATTTTAAATTCTTAGCTTTTGATAGTAAAATATTTATAAATTTTTAACTACCAAATAGTTAAAAATATTCATGATTTTGACGAATTTTTGTCAAAATTTGAACTTCAAATGCAAATAAAAAAATAAGAAAAAAGCGGGCAAGTGAGTATCGCTCTGCTGTACATTAGGGGGTGGGGTGGACCTCGGACTTGGGTAGGTTAAATTTGAATGCAATGATAGGTATCATTGTATACGAAAAACGATTCTGAACGGAGATGATTTGTCAGTCTAGGATATGTTAATATATTATATTTAAATATTGTCATATATTCTATTTTGAAACAATTCAAACATTTAAGTAAAAGTTTCAAGATCTTACGTCAAGTAATTTTTTAAAAATAACAAAAATCGAAATTTATTTATTAGTAAAACGTTATTTACACGTGTATTTTTGATTTCATATTAAAATTAAAACTTTAAACACTCGTAAAATTTTTTAAATTGAATAATCCTCAAACTTTTTTATAATTATTATAAGCTTAACTCATGGACAGTATAGTATTAAATTTTCAATTCTTAGCTTTTGATAGTAAAATATTTATAAATTTTTAACTACCAAATAGTGAAAAATATTCATGATTTTGACGAATTTTTGTCAATATTTGAACTTCAAATGCTAATAAAAAAAAATTGTGCCTATGTATTTTTATAATTTTTGAATGAGAGTTAGAACGAGTTATGTGGACCCTTCAATTAAATTTTCAAGTAAATTGTCCCAGCTAAATTTTTTTTATCAACATTTATAAAAAAAAAATAAAAAAAAATTGAAAATTTCAATTGTCTATAAATAGCTCAAAAAAAGTCAAAATATTTTGAAACTCAAATCACGTAAAGAAAATGGCAATCTAAATAACTGGTAAAAATTTCAAGTGTTTACGACTTATACTGTTTGAATAACAACAAATATCAAAAATCGTTTGAGGCTAAACCGTTATTTAACGCGGTTTTGTAAAAATTTAAATTTCAAACACACATAAAAAATTTTTTTCTGAATCTGGTCGAGTTTTTTTTACAGATAATTGAAAAAAAATTTATGGAAAACCTTGTACCAAATTTTCAAAACTTAGTAATAAAAGAAAAAAATTTTACGATTTTTCAACCACAAAATTACTTGTAAATTTTCGCAATTTTGACATATTTCGTATAAATTCGAACTTTAAGTACTTATAAAAAAAAATTGTGACTAAAGATTTCGGATTTTTTTTTATCACTTTAAGAACAACTTATAAGAAACCTTGTATTAAATTTTCAAGATTTTCTGGCCACCCAAAAATTTTTTATAGGCATTTAAAAAAAAAATACTTAGAAAAATTAAAAATTTTAATTGTATATAAATAGTTCAAAAAAAGTCAAAATTCTTTGAAAATTTAACTGTGTATGGAGAACGCTAATATAAACATTTGGTGAAAATTTCAAGTATTTACATCGATTAGTTTTTGAGTGATAGCAAAATAAAAATTTGATTTTGACGAAAACTGGTTGTGCGTAAAAAATCCCGTTTTTCCGTCATTTTTTTAAGGTTTTTCCCGACTCATTTAAAAAATATTGAAAAATTTTAACTTTTGACCCCCCAAAGTACCAACTAGATCCGATTTCCTTTTCAAAGAGGGGCTGAAGTTGAAAATCGAAGCATTTTTACTGCCCCAAATGTTGTCGACAGACACAAAAAAAAAAAACAAAAAAAACAAAAAAAAAAAAAAAAAAAGCGGGTAAGTGAGTATCGCTCTGCTGTACATTAGGGGGTAGGATGGACCTCGGACTAGGGTAGGTTAAATTTGAATGCAATGATAGGTATCATTGTATACGAAAAACGATTCTGAACGGAGATGATTTGTCAGTCTAGGATATGTTATGTATATTTAAATATTATATATTCTATTTTGAAACAAGTATTTTATTTTTCAATTAGGATTTAGGACGCATTTGCATACGGCATGGTTATTGGTTAGGTAATCAATTTTTCCAAAAACATTGCATGTAGTTATCATAATACCATAATATATTATTATAGATATACCACAGCTTGATTGTAGATATCTGATATATATTATGTACAATTGTGGTATACACAAAAAGAAATACCATAGGTATCTAATCTAGTTTGTATATAGATATTGATATTGAATTAACCATGTATTAACTATTAACTGTAATTGTTTTAAATTAATATGATTCAACGTTGTATTGATTCCTTGTGTAACAATTACATATTAACATCAAGACGTGCCATTTCCTAAAGATTTCATTATGTAAGTTTTATAAGTCACATTAAATTACTTAATATTTACTTATAAATTATAATTATGTATTTTGTTTATTGTTTAGATATTACTAATGGCTGAATTACATCATCAAATGGGCATATTATAGTGTAACCAAGCTCAGCTGATGTTATACTCAGTGAATTGTAGTCCAAATTGTCATTTGCCTCTCAACTGGTAGACTTTAGTATAGAGGTATTCAAAATAAATTTGACCAGATTACTATGGACTATTTACAATATTAATATCAAATTAAATCATTAAATATAAGACTTTTTTTTATATTTTATTAAATTTCATAAAATTAACAGTGGATTTATACATTTATTTTGTATCAATAGATACAGAATTGTGTAAGACTTTTGTATCACAAAGTACATTGAGTAATGACAAATTGTTTATAAGATTCATAGTTCATAATACATCAATTATATCAACTAATTGAAATGTTTGCACTGTTAAACCAAATGAAGGCCATTGAAAGGTTCATATACATTCAACCCTTAAATTGATTAAATATTTTGAATCTGTAAAAAATAACAAATTTAATGTAATAAATTAGTATACACACATACAATAAGTGGCTTTTTAAATATTTACTTTTTACCTTTAATGTATAATATGTATTATTATAATATATAAAATAAATTGTTAGTATTCAAGTTGTATCATAGTTATGTATAATGTAAAATAGTAAGTATTATGAATAAATAAATTTAAACAAAATCTTTATTTATTTATTTATTTTTAGTCACTGTATATTATAATTACATACTTGACACAAAATTACAGAATAACATGTCCTAAGCAATTTTAATTATGTAGGGAAAATAACATTTTATTATACAGGCTTGTCATCTAAATACTTAACACTGGAAGATGATTTGTTGTAGAACTGATATTATATAATTTGTTATAATATATTAGGATCCTAGGCAAATACCTAATAAATGTTGATAATCTAAAAGACCTCACAATTTAAATTGTAGTTTGTATTTGGAGGATTGAATACAACCATACATATAAGACCAGAAGTGAGGATTATAATATATAGTTAAATATTATTTAAATAAAAATAAAATCTAGGTTTCTGCTTATGTTAAATAATAACAATTATTATAAGGTTAGCGCCCTCACACTTTTTATCCAGGCTTGGGACTGGCAACTCATGCATAATATTATGTAAATAAATAGTTGGCGGTTTACACGTTCCTTTTTGAATCCAATAACAGTTAGATTGTATACAGGTTATGTTTATAATTTATTTTTAGTAGTGTTATGTTTTGTTTTTACCAATTGGAAAATATTTTTACATTCTTTTTAGAATGATAACATAGACATCCTTGCTGTTGTTTGGCCACCTTTTTTCTGCAACTGTTGTGTCATTGGCGCAAACCCAATTGGAAGTTCCTTGTCTCAGGTATGCTATGTAATGGCCAGAGCTCGTGTTTTCTCCCATATGTAATATTGCGGCTTGAGTTTTGTATTGTGCTCCAGCAATTTCCAAAATAGAGGTGGGTACGCCACTTAGTTTTAGATCTGTTATCTTGTTGGAAACAAATTGACCATTTACAAATGTTGAAGTAAACAGTTTTAGTTGAATTACTATATACTCATTTGCCACTATTATCTGATGTTTATTTTCAGAACCTCCGATGTTATTACAATTATTGCATCTGTAGTCATCTAATGTATTCCAAACATTTTGATTTGTTGAAAATAATGTTTGCAAAGTTTGTGATCTGTTCTGTGGAATCTGCAAATGTAGAATCAAACTTGTAGGCGCATTGTTAGCCGTTGCATGATTACAAGTATTGCAACGAATGGTATACAATTCTTGAAATCCAAATAAAGATTCAAATGTAGGTCTATTACGGTCCATAAGTGCTTCTAAAAATTCTATACAATCTTGTTGCTGTTGCAGAGTATATAATATTGTCTCGTTGTCCAAATATTCTCTGATTGTTCGAGTATCACATGATCCGCTGTTACTTGTATATTCGTGTAGGCTATGTTGAAGTGTTGGTCCGAGTTGATTATTACGAATTTCATTTACAAGAGATTGACAATTAAAAAGAACCTGTATGACAGAATTAGCATAACATGATACACCATCAGTGTTAGTAAAGCCACTAAATATACTACTTGATGTTGTGTCAACTTTATTCTTAATACTTGATATTATTATTTTTTTTGGATTTTTTGACACAGTTGCATTATCACTTATTGTTTCTAATAATGAATCTGACCTTATGTTGCAATTTTCTGGAACTTTGAGAGTATTGCTATTGACCTTAATAAATTGAATATCATTAATCATGATATTATAATCGACTATTTTGGTTGATTTGGTTTTAGTTTCTGGAACCAAAATAGTGTCACTATCAACCTGTATGAACTCAATATCGTCCATGTTATTATTATTCAGGACCTTAGTTGATTTAATCGATTTTTTAGATTTTTCCACAGGAAATCCATCGATTGCAAGAACGTTTGGTTTAATAAAATTGTTTTTGACTTCTTCTTGTACAATTTGGTCATCAACAGTCTCAGAATATTTTTCTATTTCCCTGAAAGTATCTATGTCCATAACCAGAATAGGTCTGTGATCACTTATGAGGGACTCGTACACCAAAGCTGCAATGTCAACATTTGTAATGACATTGTCAATGGTTGTTCCGTGATCTGTAGTAATACCGTCAACCAATATTTTGTAATTGAAATGTTTTAATATTTGAACTAGTTGTTTTGGCGGTTTGTTGAAGTTTATATTGAAATCACCAATGAAGACAACATTGTTTTTGTTGGAAGCTACCGTTTCAATGAAATCACAAAGCTTCTGTAAAGGAAAATTTGGCGATGAATATATCCCAATATAGGTAATATTTTCAATGATAACTTCAATTGCTTCTAAGTGTGTGTTTTTCTTTTGATCTTGAAGCAATGTTGTGCTGCAGGTTATTTCTTTATGACTAATGGATTCTCCAACAAAACAAATTGAACCACTTTTACCATTTGCATGTATACTGTCTATTCTACAGCATTCAATATGGTTTTTAATGGTATATGTGTCAGTTGATTTTGAACCAGTTTCTTGGAAGAACATTATTTTAGATTGTAAAAGAACGATATCCGCATTAATGTGAGCTTCATATTTCTTTAAAGACCTTATATTGTGTGACATGCAGGAGAGTGGCATGTTGTGTGTCATAATTCTAGAAAAGCGCGGAATAAGAGCACAACTTGGTGTCCTGAGTCTGCACATTTCATGTTCGACTTTTGCAGAAGGTTTTGGTGGCTTTGCAGGAAAGTAGTCTATACGCAAACCTTGAGCCGAAGTTGCTCGACTACATCCAACATATAACATATTGCACTTCAAGAATTTTTGGGGTATATGAAATGCTACAGATTGATATGTGGCACCTTGACTTTTGTGAACCGTCAATGCCAAAGCTTCCACTAAGGGCAATTGCATTCTAGTTACTTTATGGTGCTCTGCATTACCGAGTTGAAATTCTAATTTTAGGATTTCAATTGGTGTCCACTTGCACATATCATCTGTGTATTCGCCTTCGGGTTTAAGTTTGTCTTTTATCTTCTGTCTGGTTAGTGACCCCACATCTGGCTCATCAAACTTGATCCAAACCCTTTTTGCAACTTCTTTACCACCTGCAGTCTGTCCTTTGTTTATTTGCATGAGTTCTCCGATTGCACCGTTCACTATGCCGTCTTCGGTTGAAATGTTAGCTATCACCATGTATTTAGCTGTTTCTTTTAAAACTAATCTTAAAGCTAAACCCATAGTCTTTTGTCGTGGCAGTTTCTTGGCAGATTCAATATCCGATCGTTTCGCAGACGTATCAATGGCTTCGGATATGAAACTAACTTGATTCATAGAGTTAAGCACTCTTCTGTTCATTTCGTCGACTTCGTTATTAGTAGCCCAAAGATGCATTACTTGTGGTTGAAAAGTAATGTCTAGATGGGTTACAAGATTTTGGAAATATTTTACATCAGCTTCCTCCAACTGTCCTCTGGCCAACTTTGTTAACATTATTGCAAATTGTTTGTCATCTTTTTGGCGCATTATTTCAGTCAACTCGTAAAACTTGAAAGTTTCCCAAATAGATTTAATCGATAACATTTCTACAGCACTTGGAAATTTAGACAATATTTCTTCAAAACTATCATACAATGGTGTTGATAATACCGGTGCTAATTGAAAGAAATCGCCAAACACTATTACATTTATGTCACCAAATGGTTTATTTATTCTTAATATAGACCTCAATCGTTGATCAATGTATCCCAGTGTTTTTATGCCAACCATGGAAATTTCATCAATTATCAAAAGTTTTACATTGGCAAACTGACAACGTAGTGTATTTGAAATATCTGAACTTAACTTTGGTAATAATCCGGCAAATTGATTCAATGGTAGTTTGAACGCGGAATGAAGTGTTAATCCTTTTATTCCATATGCAGCTTTACCTGTTGGTGCTGTCAGCAATACGGGAGGAAGTGACAGATCATCTATATCTGGTCTAAGATTTGCTATCCTAATTACAGATTGGGCTAATGCTCGTATAAGCATTGACTTTCCAGCTCCCGCTGGTCCAGTGACAAATACCTTCATCGCAGGATGACCTTTTCCCCATAATTGACTTCTTATGACATTAGTTGTATGATATAAGAGTTGGCGTTGACCGTCGTTTAGACATCCGATTAAGTCTTTAAACTGTTCATTGTCTATGAGGTGCACTATTATCTTACCACCATCTTTAGGTGAATCTACATCTGATGTATTTGTATTTTCAACATAATCTCCAACATCGTTTATTAGTACATCGTCTGGTACCCAATCTTCATCGTCTACAAGCTGATTGTTGTTACGGCCTTGTTCCCCTTCTATTTGGATTTCATTATCGTCTAATTGGGTTTCTTCTACTTTATTAAACTGTTGGTACAACTTTTTTATTTGAACAATGTTTGTTTCATACACTTGTTTACAGTTAATATCTAACAAATCGGTTTTTTCATCGCGCCATGGTAAAAATAACATAATATTTTCTCTGTAAAAGTCTTGTTCATTTTTATCCACATTAAACCTAACATACCGTATAATTTTTCTGATTTTACGTTTATGTATATACTTGTTTGGTTTTCCGATTAGAGTGCAGTCAATCGGATAAGTGGTATCAGGTTCATTATCAGTGTCAGAATCAGAACTGTTGTTAGCCGGTTTTTTTTTACCGCGAACTTCATAATTTGAGGCAAATTCTGCTAAAGTTACATCTTCAAGACTGTGTGGTCTACATGAATAGTATTCATTGAGACCGTCAAAAAAAATGTCATCAGATTTTGGATCCATTTCTCCTCTAACTGCCATTGGTTTCAACATTCGAGTTCTTTTATCAGGATGGCTAGTGTTTATAAATATATACCCAGTTGAAGTATTGCATTGCTTCATACCTAAACAAGTATACACTGCTTCCTGTGCAGAAATTTCCTGACTCCCTGAAAAAGTTGACGCTATCTTTTTCAGTTGTTCTTTAACTGATAAATCAGTAGAAGATTTAAGATTTTCGACAATGTCTCTCATTAGTTTTGATATTCCACGTTGGCTTTTTCCAATATACTCGATTACATATCTAACACAAGAATAAACGTCCAATATGAACTGTATATCCATGTTAGATTGCCATAACGGAAATAATTCTTCATTGAATCCAGAAATCATTCGTTGTTTCATTGTACGTTTTAGAAAAACTGTTGGCCGCCTGATAACAGTTCGAATAATAGATTTATATTCATTAACGTCTTTAATTGACAATTTTTGTAAAATGTCTTCTAATGATGGATCTGAAGATGAATCACTGTCCTTGAAGTCCCTGAGGTATTGCAGAAGTTTTTCATATTGTAGTGTACGAATTTTTCTTGTGATCGGATTACTTATGTCTTCTGTTAGCGGAGTCAATATACAGGTTTCATTCATTGGCGGATATGGTATGTTGAAGCGACACTTTTTCATTTGTTTGTCTTTGTCAGTTCTGTAACATGTGTGTGTATGGCTATGAGTATTTTTATGCAAATACTCATGGGCCGGACTGCCATCGTCTACCATACACGTAATGTATTTGTTGATAAGTGTTACACATGCACCAAAAGTTTCAGGTTTGGCTGGGTCAAAAACAGGTGCATTTTCTAACCACAATAGCATGTGTACATGTGGACTGCCCCTATGTTGATATTCGACACGATAAAAGAAATGTTTCACACTGTGTTCTTTGAAAATAACATTTTTGGACTTGATCAATTTAAAAAGTGCTCTAAACCTATGATCAAAATAAGTAGCACAAACAACTGGGTCTTGTCGAATTAAATCAGATTTTTGTGCATAAGTTAGGACAGTATCATCAGACAACGTTTTGGAGTAACGCAGTTTATACAAAATCTTTAACAAATCAGTCCAAGTTGATTCACTAGGGCTAAATGTTAAGAATAATGTCGGTTGACCTTCTTGACGCACCATGGCAAAAACATTTTTCCTCATCGCTGCAAGATATGAAGGTGAATTTTGTACGTTGTGTAACATTCGGTATCCTTGGTCGTTATCTATCATTTTGTTTAGAACAGCTGGATTTGCTACGTCATTCGCAGTTGTGTTTCCTTTTTTGTTTTTTCGTAAAACAATTTGCACATTGCTTGCAATTAGTTTTTGAACTAATACTTTGCATTTAAAAAACAAGTTAGATGAGTCCGATGCAAACCTTCGATCTGCGTTCAGCAGTTCAGACCTTACTACTTTTGAGTAATTTTTTAAAGGTGATTTATTTGTACGAGGATGGCCACCAAATAAATCAGGAAAAGCTTTTTCCTCTGCATGGTCATCAATAAGAATAGATAACGGTTTCATGCCTTCGCCTGGTGCAAAAGAAACAAAATCACAGTTTTCAATCATCGTGTCCATTGATCCCGGATTGATTGGTTCAATATTTGTGTCTTCATCGTCTGTTCCTTCACTTTCGTGATCTGAGCCGTTTTCCAAACTTTTTGTTGTTTCTGACACATGCGCCAGCCAATCTTTGTCTATTTCAGCATCTTTATATAGAGGTTTTTTAATCAAATCATTCAATGCTGATATTACTAATGATGGTCTGACATTTTGATAAAGATAATGTTGTTTAAAGCACGATTTTCTTTTTAATTTTACCTTCATCATCTTAACTGCAGCTAAATTTTCGGCACGCCTTGGCAAAATAGATGTAGTCTTAGTCAGATCTATTGGAACATTGATAACATTACCTTTGATTTTTAGCTGTCCATCACTGCGAAGACATTTGAATATTTTCATAAACGGTAATCTAAGGGAAACCATTTGCTTTTCTATTTGATTTAATTGCGTAACTGAAGACGGAACACTGTTTAACTCATAACCATTTCCTATGTACAACGGAGGAACTTTGGATTTTTTTATATGCGGATGACAACTTGTACATATCGTCACAGTACTCTTGGCATCACTTGGAATTGACATTCCTAATCGATTGAAGATATCAGAGTTGCATTTATTGACACTGGATGGGAAACGTAATCTATGACACGAATAACATTTTTCTGATAAACCTTGAGACCTTTTCAAAATATATTCAGATATCAAAACATCTTTCTTCTGCCTGGTTTCGTTTAATTTTTGCCGTTCTCGTTTTTTATAAGATATTGAATATGGTGTTTTCTTTTTAGTAGATACATTTTGACATAGGCTGCTATCTGATGGTAATCTTCGCTTTCTCATGTTTCGAACATTTTGAATTTGATATGTTTTTTTGAAAACTGGATTTTCCATTCGTTTCAATCTGTTCTTCACACTGGCAACCTTGTTTGCATTCTTTATAACTGGATCTTGCAATCGTTTCAACATGCTCTTACGACTGGCGATCTGGTTTGCTTTTTTTACATCCGGATCTTGCAGTCGTTTCAACATGCTCTTACGACTGGCGATCTAGTTAGCTTTTTTAACATCAGGATCTTGCAGTCGTTTCAACATGCTCTTACGACTGGCGATCTGGTTAGCTTTTTTAACATCCGGATCTTGCAGTCGTTTCAACATGCTCTTACGACTGGCGATCTGGTTAGCTTTTTTAACATCAGGATCTTGCAGTCGTTTCAACATGCTCTTACGACTGGCGATCTGGTTAGCTTTTTTAACATCCGGATCTTGCAGTCGTTTCAACATGCTCTTACGACTGGCGATCTGGTTAGCTTTTTTAACATCCGGATCTTGCAGTCGTTTCAACATGCTCTTACGACTGGCGATCTGGTTAGCTTTTTTAACATCCGGATCTTGCAGTCGTTTCAACATGCTCTTACGACTGGCGATCTGGTTAGCTTTTTTAACATCCGGATCTTGCAGTCGTTTCAACATGCTCTTACGACTAGCGATCTGGTTAGCTTTTTTAACATCCGGATCTTGCAGTCGTTTCAACATGCTCTTACGACTGGCGATCTGGTTAGCTTTTTTAACATCCGGATCTTGCAGTCGTTTCAACATGCTCTTACGACTGGCGATCTGGTTAGCTTTTTTAACATCTGGATCTTGCAGTCGTTTCAACATGCTCTTACGACTGGCGATCTGGTTAGCTTTTTTAATATCTGGATCTTGCAGTCGTTTCAACATACTCTTACGACTGGCGATCTGGTTAGCTTTTTTAAAATCCGGATCTTGCAGTCGCTTCGACCTGTTCTTACGACTGGCGATCTGGTTAGCTTTTTTAAAATCAGGATCTTGCAGTCGTTTCAACATGCTCTTACGACTGGCGATCTGGTTTTCTTTCTTTAAAACTGGGTCTTTCAATCGTTTTATTGTACTTTTCAAATTAAGCAATTTTCTTTGATTAGTAACAACGATATCTTGGGACTCACGATATAATTGTTTTTTCAATTTATCATTTTCAATTTCACGTGCACGAAAAGTTTTGTTTTCACGGGATCGTTTCTTTTCTTCTTTGTTTTTGAGAGCACGTTTCGATATTCGTCCCATTTTAAAAAAAAAAAAAAATACAGAAAAAATTGAAAAAAAAAATTAAACCTAATCTAATTTACAAACAGTTAAAACAACAAATAAAAGACTTCCCAAACTGTGGAAAAAAAAATAATGAAAAAAAAAAACTATTTCTGACAACCTAAAAAACAAACATAGTTAGTTAAAATATGTACAAAAAAAAAAAAATACGATAAAAAATTAAATACCTTAACTAAAAACAGCAAATCCCAAATTTGAACTGTCGCAAGATTTCTGACGTTCTAAAACAAAATTGTTCAATGTAAACAAAAACCGTACATACAATAAAAACAATTAAATGTAACAGCATTGATTATACTTATTATACATTATATTTATTTATAATCAATGGTAATAGTCAGCATTATCAATGAGACATAGTGACTAAGATCCTTAACATTTAATTATAAATAAAAAATGCATTCACCAGTTAGTCTTAACGTAACACGGTAACACCTCTTGGCTTAATACAATTTTTTGACAAACCATATAACACAGTATACAGAAATTATATACATACAGAGTTAAACAAGATTATAATTTTTTTTAATACATAATTACACTTATAACACTGTGTAATAAATTCAATAGAGATAATATAATAATATTAAATAATAATAATAATAATTAATAATATTTCAATAGAGAAACAATTGACAAAAAGGAGTGTTAAAAAAAAAAAAAAAATTATTACACAGTTGATTAGTTACATCTATCTGTTAACTCTGTTACACCATGTATTATATAAATAATTTCAGAGGATATAGGTAATTTGCTAAATATACTATACACTGAAAACATAGTGTACAATGTACATATTAATATTTCAACACCAACTATGATATATAATGATTATTATTGGTTATTTATAAAATGTTTAATGTTAGTTTTCAACTGGATTTCATATTTATAGTTAGAATAACTGGTTGTATAATTCTTAGAACATATAAATATTGTAAATGTACAGAACTATGAAGAATACGGTATTGTTCAATGTAATAAGTAATAACAAACAAATTACCTGAATTTAACCCAGAGAATCTGCAACAATTAATTTGGCAGCAATGAATCGTTAGGGATCTAAAACAAAATTATTAATGTTACCAAAAAAAAATATAAAAGAATCCAAAAAACAAATAACTAAATATTAGTAGCATCACATATGTATTATCCTAGTCGTTTGTGACATTAGTGGGTTGAACACAGATGATATGTTATTTCTAATTTATTCATTTTGCTTTATTAAACATAAGAAATATTGATTATCACTAATAGTTTGATCACAATGAACAGAATCTTGAGGTTTTAATAGATACCTAAATTTTTTAATTGACTTATTATTAATGATTTAATAAATAGCAATTCATATTATTTTAAGTATAAGTGTAACTACTTGTTTTGATTTTGCTACAAAATTATGGGGGGTATATGCGCTCAAGACTTTAAGAAGCAAAAAATAATATCTTGCAAGAAATATGTAAATACGATACCAATTATCTTTGAAATTTTATAAAAAAATTATTGAAGGAGTGGACTATTGCTATAGTTGCAGTTTTCCCAACCCTTTTTGATATGACGACTCACAAATATTCTTTCTGTTAGGTAGTCGATTCACACAAAAAAATCAAGTATCCCATAATATGTAGTAATATTAAAAATCATTTTATTATTTAATATAACAGAATACTGAATAATGAATACTTAATTCTGTTATATATAGAGATAAGTTTTAGTTATAAATAAATATTCTTCAAAATACAAATAACATCAAATATTAAATAAAACATAACTTCAGAATTTTTAATCAATTTTGAGTTAAAATTATTTATTTTCGATATTATTATGTTTTCACGGAGTGGACAACAGGGTATTGAGACTAAGATACTTTTAGAATCAATTACATATTAATGGTAAATGGGAGGTGCTGTGAGGGTTTTGCAACTTGCAATACAGAAATACAAGTATTACAAGAAGAGAATATTTTTAATATGTAATACTGAATTATAAATATATAATATATTCATACATTTTCATCCGAATCCCCGCCCAAGAAATAAGTACTAAAAACGCGCCTTATTATAGCATACTACGAGTCCCCGACCACATTCATAGTTGTGTCAATGTCAACTCGATAGTAAATATATAATTATTATTTTCAAAAACATATTTTGGATAATTAAAATTTTCAAACCAACAATTTTCGCCAACAACAATTTAATTTGATCTAACTTTACATTTTTGTGTTACTACGGGAATTATTATTTTAGTTTATGTATCTATACGGCTATACCTACAGCGTACAGATGAACAACTGTTATAAATTATCTAAATTAAAATTTAACCAAAACTCTGTAATAGGTATAACGGAAACCAAAGAGTATTTTGGTACTATCATACGTTGCGCGTGTCCAATACTACTAGGTATTATACTAGGTATCTATAAACCTTGGCGCGTGTCAGAAATAATTTACGATTGTAATATCATATACTAGAAAGTTCCGAAAAGTTATTATATCCAGATAACAGTAGGTTAACGGGTAGTGTTTTTCTACAATTCACATCCTATATATTAAATATATAAAATATAAATCTAAGGTGCAAAATGTATAAAGGTATAAAACAGGTAATATTAGGAGGCATGTGCAATATATAAAATTAGAGTAACGAAAAAATTGAAAAAAAATCAGAATTTAAAACGATAAATTTACTGATGATTTAATCTTATGAGGATAGATTATAGTGTTAAAGTTAGAATAGAGTTTAGTACAGTATGAAGGGGTGCGTAAGTGGCAGGGTGGTAATATTTTATTTTATATTAACAATTAATTTGGTAGTTTAGCACCTTGGCCGAATTTCGCCTTTCTATATACGTAGGTATATTACAAAATGTAATGTAATCAAAAATATTTATATTTATTTACAATTCTTTTACAACTATTCCAATTATATTTCATTTACCGTATTATTGTAATTTATTGATAAAAAGTATTTCACTGCTGTTACCTACTGCACTATTCATTATTTGGAGCCAAAAAATTAACCTCGAATTTACGTTATTGGCATTTATAATAAACATGGAATTTATAGTGCATGCGTACATCGGGAATATAGAAATTTAATCTTTTTTAACTACCTATATATTATTCTTAATACATAAATCATAATTATGTAACCGAATTTAAGACTAACTGGATATAATATATTACATATATACACAATCAAATTATTTACTGTACCTAACCTACGAATTTTAAGATTTTTAATTTTGTTTATGTCAACAGTATTTTATTGTAACTAAGTTTCATTTCTAACAACTAATTATTACCTCTGAAATTGGGTAACATCAATTCATAAAACTATCGACTTTTGAAAAAGAAATTAGCTTATTTATTTTCGATTAAAAACTATAGATAATCATATTAGTTGTTACACAACAACTTTTTATGAAACTAATTTTAAATTGAATCTTCTTAATTTACGGTATCAGTAAAATATTTATTTTCCGTAGATACATCCGTGTTAAAACCATTATTCGATTCAAATAATAAATATACAATTTAATTATAATGAGACGTACAAATCAACCAAAAAACGTTGCGAACAAACTTAATTATAATTTGAGTTTTGTGCAATATCATCAAGAGTTAAATACTTAAATACCAATGCAATGGGGTTTTTACAATTACGTTAAATGACTCTAGGGCATGATAATCTCAAGGATCACCTCCCGTAAATACGCTACTACACCAATGTGCACCTACTAACATTATAATAAACTTAAGCAGTTACTCACCAGAAAAACAATGCGTTTGATAGGTATACGGAAGTCGGAAAGTGGATGAAAACAAGCACTTCACATCGACAGCTACAAACACGCTAAATCAGAATTTAAAATAAAATATGTATCTATTACAGGTATTTATTATTGTTCAACATGAAAATCATAATATACGAGTACCTACTTTTTAATTGGTAATCGGTCAAAAAGTCTATGGAAAAGTCCGAAAACATTTTTAGTGTCGGACAAACAAAAGTCCGAAAATACAAGTTATTCTATTAAATTTTCATTCATAATTATATAATTTATTATTATTTTAATAAGTATCTAGATACATGTATTTATCTAGAATCTAGATCTGTATAACAATCGTGATCATATACGATCTAAGAGATATATAATATAATATAATATATAGGTAATTAACTATAGTGGATTTCCGTTATATTTTTGTTAGTTATACGAAATAATAAGAATAAGAAAATGGAAAAAAAAATAATACAATACGTATTAGGTACAGACAATTTTTAAATTTTAAAAATAAATATTAGTTTTATAGAATATTTTGTATTTTCGGACTTTTGGTCAGAAACTAAATAATGTGTTTTAACTTTTTGTCCGACTATAAATTACTGAATCCGGACTTTTCTTCAGCGATTAATTTTAATAAATTGCTGTATTCATAAAATATACAATGTAGGTACATACCTATACACTACACAACTTAATAAACGAAAAAAATTATTTTCATAAATGAGGGAATTCTTGATATAGGTAGGTACTAATATAATATACTATATACACACGACTCGATGATTGAAAAAACGTCATAAGTCAATTATTTAAAACTTTCGGATAATTGATAAAAACTGTATAATATATAAATATTTTTGAAAATAAAATTAATTTAAGAAAAGTTTTTTTTTTGTCATATTTATTTTTATTTGTAAAATCTGTATAAATATATTTACAATAAGCACAATAGATGGGTTATAATTTAAGAATAAGTACTTATTAAAATATATCATGTACCTACTAATAATACAACTATAAAGACGGTTTTTTCACTCAACGCATAGAAACACATAATATGAATATAATAATAGTATACGCTTTTACTAACATCTCAATTTCATAAAATATACCTATGACTCGTAACGTTTCTACAAACATCGATTCACAAATTGTTTTACTGAGCATGACATTCAGTTTAACATTTGAAAATTATTGAAGCATAAACTTAGGTATGATAATTTGTGAAAAACTATAAATAATTAATCAATATGAGACATGAGTAGATTAATGATGAAAAAAAAATTTAAAAAAATAAAAAATAAAAAAAAATATGGAGACCAAATTATAATTTTAATTATAATTTGAGTTTTGTGTAGTATTATAAAGCTTTAAATACCAACGCAAAGTGATATTTACAATTAATCATGCTCCACTAATATGTGCTATAATACTATTAAAACAGAAGAAGGTGGCCCGGACAATATACAAAATAATAATAAATAAATATAAAATAAATTTCATTCAAAATCAAAGTATGGATCTAGAACATGATATATCTTTCGGATCACCTCCCGTAAACATACCACTGCACCTATGTAGTATGTACCTATTAGGTATCTTAAAATTATAAACTAAGTATTTACTTACCAGAAAAAAAAACAATGTATTTATTAGGTATATAAATGTGTATGAAAACAAGTCCCTTTCACATCGATTGCCAAAAACACACTAAATCAGAATTTACAGAATTTAAAATAAAATATATAATCGAGGAGTTGGTGCCAATAACTATAGGTAGAAAGGAAGGTATAGAAAAAAATGTATTTTGATATTTTGTTGCGCGTGTTAGCAATTACTAAGATAACGATTACAATTTCGAAAGTCCAAAAGAAATGTATTTTGATATTTCGACGCGCGTGTCGCCAATTACTTAATATGACGGTTGAAATTTCAAAAGGCCAAAACATTAGATATAACAATGAATAGTATCTATGACTTAAGACCCACATCAAACAGCATCGGTAGAAAACGGCTAAAATTATACAGCGAGTACAAGCAATAAATTACGATAATGATAATTAAAAAAAAATATTGACAAGGATACTTGAAACATATATCAGTAGAGATAAACTTCCGATTTTGGCACGCACGTTAAATTACGAAAATAATTGGACCATTCGACGTTCTACTTCGATAAAGAAAAGAACACACGGCAACACAAATATTTAAAGTAAGTACAATAGGTATAGATGTAACTTTATATTAATATTTTATTTTTTAACTGGATAAGTAATGTTAACACACAAACAATATTAGAATTTCTTTAAATGCATATTTTATTTTACGATGTGTAAAAAATGTTTCATAAGATTTGCTGTCGTTAGTAATTCATGAACAAATTTACATCGGAGTGGCGTTTTATGAACCAGTTCAGGATTAAAATTATATTAAAAATTATAGTATCTATTAAATTGCAGAAGTTATAAAAAATAATAATAATAGAGTAGGATTTATTAAAAATAATAATTATAAGTCATTGTAATTTAAATTCCTAAAAATTGGAAAATACAAATGCTAATTTCTGTAACTAAATATGTTTGAAACCCGTCATATACATATACGATATTATATTTAAATCTGAGGTTCCCACCAACCTATGGTCCGCGGGACCATACCTACAAAATTTAAACAAATATTTTATTTTAATTTTAATTTTATATTACTTTAATATCATAATTAGTAAAGGAAACACAATCCCAAATCCAAAAATCACATTAATTTATTTTTTTATGATTTTAATTTACTTTTGATAAAAATAATAATACAATATACATTTTTTTAATAAAAATAATTTGTGTTAAATTGCTAATAAATGTAAAACTTTTACTTAAACTTAACAATAATAAACATTATAATATGACAGCTATAAAGAATTTCACTGTATTTTATTCATTCATAATCTAAGTTATAAATCATGTGAAAAAATTAATTCTTGACAATGAGAAAAAATAAGGTATAAAATGTATGGTGGTCAGTGATATATCGAAAGTTCTCCAAGTAATTCGCAGTGTCAAAAAGGTTAAACCACTGATTTAAATATGTTTCAAAATTGTATAAAAAAATTTAAAAATAATAGTAAAATAAATAATAAATAATACAATATAATTAAAAAGAGTATTTTTTACTGTATTGCCTATATTTTTATTTTCAACATATTTTTGGTCTTTTTGTATCATAATAATTCACATTACATAAAGTCATACAATTATTATTGACTATGTCTTAAAATGATTATTTATAATAGATATCAATGGGACTATGTATATAATTGTATTTTTTTTTTTTTTTTTACTTACTTAGTATAAAATTGTATGTTAATGGCAAAAAAAATACAAAATATAAAATATTAATAGGACAATGCATAATCAATTTATTATTATTATTTTTAATAGTGAACGCTATTATAGGTATATAATAAATCATATAGAAATTATCTAGATAATTTTATTTAAATGTATATAATATCATCTCATACAACACTGAACAATATTTAATATTAAATACCTAATTATTACTGACTACATTCAAATTTAATCTTTTTTTTTTTTTTTTATATGAAATCTAATCATGTGTTTCTTTATAATATAACAATTTACATTATACATTCTATAATTATATATTGAAAACTGTTATTTATATACTATCTAGATGACAACTATAAATCACAACTATTATTATGGGACGGAAGGGCCCAAAAGCACCGAAGACAACAGAAATAGTAAGCATGACAAAGTATAATTTTAACCTTTAATTGCATAATTTATTTTATTCAGATAACAACGAGGAAAACAAATCGTCTACAAAAAAAAAACCAACGAAAAAACCAAGTATGTATATTGAGTGATTTATGTAGGAAATTAATTTCAAAAACACAATTTATTTACCTACATTTTATTTTTTAAAGAATGCACAGTCTGTAAAAAAAAGCACTACGGAAAATGTAAAAATACAAAAAAAAACAAAAACCAAAAAAAAAAAAGTTTGTATATATCACATGTTTAATTTGAATTGAATTAAGGAATAATGAAAATTTATTTTATTGTTTAACCAGCATGTAACATTTGCAATGTCGGGCACGGTGGCAAATGTTGGTGGCGGCCAGAAAAACAGGTAATTATTGAATAACAATAATCAATGTACCTACATAGTACTAATTAAATATAACAAGTAGGCTGATGAGTGTGAAATATTGAAAAATATTTTTTTATATAATTATGCATTTTTTGGTATGTGTCATGAAGTAAACACTACAATTTAAATGGTTATTAATTTTTTTTTATTATGTGTTAATTATTAATAATTAATAAATTATTATATTTTGTTTTTAACTTATTTAACTTTAAGTATAAAGTTAAAAGTATAAGTGAACTGATAAATTTTATCTGGTTTTCCTTTGATAATTATAAATTAAAATTATTATACTAACATACCTAGTAATATATGTATATATATATATAATAATATAAAAAGATGATATATAGCCATACTGTCTATAGGCCATAAATTAATATAATTATAATACAAATTATACTATATTATAAATTTTATATTTTTGTATTTTATTTGAATTCAAATAGCAATAGTGCAATACTATATAAAGGTTAAAAATTATATAGATAAGGATAACTATAATAGTGCATTTTGTTATAAGTTGTAACTATTATGACTTTATAAGTTTTTTTTTTACTTTATACTTAAAATATCTTTTAATTAATCTAATCATTTTTATTATTTTTCATCAAAATGAAATATTTAAAAAAAATAAATTTCATGAAATTTTAGAACCCTAATAACAAGTGATGCCAAATATCATGTAATATAATATGGTTATTGCAGAAAATCAGGGGAGGGGGCTTTACCCCAAATGTTTTTTCAAACATATTACAATTGTATAGACCCCCCAACCCAATACTTTTTTAATGGATTTCCACCTATGGTGTTTTTAACTTTTAATTTTTTTTATTTCAGAAGACAAGCACAAAAGATCTAAGGGCCATTATTAATAGGCGGAACAGCAGCAGGGTAAGTGTTTAATACTTATGTATCATTATGCCTATATATAATGTTTGGATAATAATTACACATAAAAAACACTGCAGCATTGCCATAGTATAAATTAATATACAGAGGGGGGGGGACAAATGACCCTGAAAACGTAAACCATGTCATCATTTAATATGTTTATCAGTGGAATATCTAGGAGAAGGGTTGAGAAAACTACAGTCACTCTCCGCCCCAAAAATGTTAGGAAATACTAAACAACTATCTAGTTATTTAAATACTATAAGATAAACAGGCAATACACGTGGTTTTCATAATGTTGTTTGTAATGTTATATGCAAATGATCAGCCCACTTCTCCACCCCCCAACCAAAAAAAAAAAAAAATCCTAAATACCAAAATAATATTTATAAAAAGAAAAGGATAAATGCAATCCACAAACTCTATAATGCTGCACCAATGCACTGCAGAACAAATTCACTATACACACTTTATAATCACTTTAAATTATAGAATTAAATTCAAAATACTATTAACTATTGTTATAGGACACAAGACAGCGAGCAAGACAGGCAGATGAAGAAGAAATGCAGGTGGATGAACTCATCCAATTTGATAAATAAAAATCTTATACCTAAACATTTTTCAGTTTTGTTTTTATATATCCTTCATTCATTTTGGTTCTTTATAAAAAAAAAAAATTGTATAAAATATATATGGGTAATGTAGCTGTACCTGTGACATATTGAGTTGTTGCTTCTACAGTTTTGCTGGTTATAGTCTGCGCGGACATGTTGGCCTGCATAATGAATATACCTATAAATAAGTACACTTTTAGATATCGGCCTCCTCATTACTGAAGGCAGGATCAGCAACAGGTAGTAGGATCTGAAAGTAAAGGTGAATTATGTAAAGTAAGTAAACCAGTATTCAAAAGTCATAGCTAATATAATATATATATATATATTACACAAATTGTGACTTATAATGTATACCTATAAAATACTTACCGAAAATAGTTAGTAATACTTAGACATTGTATGGTTGCATTGAAATGACTAGACATAGTAGAGGTTAAGTTTGCAGAGTTGCCCATACTCACATCGGTTGGCGTTTGAAATGTATATGTATAATAAATGTATGTAATGTATGTCCATATATATTTCATTGAAACAAAAAAATTAAATCACACATGACTACTATCGATATTTAATTATCAAACGAACACCATTGTTTAACCGGTTACGTTTAAAATGTTAACATACCTTGACGAAACGAGTACTAACTCGTATTGGGTTTCGAATGCAACTGTTAAGTTACAAATACAATACAATGAAATCCACTAGGTATGACGTTTAAATTGTTCAAACAAAAACAAAAGTTCAAACTCACTACAACTTACAAGTAACAATTTAAAAACAATTATGTAATTTTATTATATTATGTAATATGTAGGTGTATGTGTATGAAGTATTTCAGTATTTCAGTATTTCACCATTATTACCAAGTAATAAGTATTATATAACCATATAATATAATAATATTACTCTATGGTATTAACGAATGAGAATATAAAAATAGTCTCGCGTTATCAGTGTTATCACACCCCGCTATCATACGTTGTTAACATGGTTCCGGAGAGAAAATAAGGCGGCAATTAAATTATTATTCAAACTAACATAATATGGACAACATTTTGTCAATTTTTGCACTTAAAACGTTTATCAAAAAAATTTGTGCTATGAATTTTTATAAGTTTTGAATGAAAGTAAAAGCAGCTTAATATGTGGAATTTTCTATTACATTTTCAAATATTTTTAAAAAATCCTATTAAACATTTTTTTATAATTTTTTACCTACAAAATAATTAGCAAATATACATGATTTTGACGATTTTCGTAAATATTAGCACTTATAAACGATTATAAAAAAAAATGTTGTGCCTATGTATATTTATAATTTTTGAATCGTAGTTAGAACAACTTATGTAGACCTTTCCATTAAATTTTCAAGTAATTTGTCCCAGCAAAATTTTTTTTATCAACATTTATAAAAAAAAAAATAAAAAAAAATTGATTATTTCAATTGTCAGTCAAGAATATATTAAATTTAAATATTATCATAATATATTCTATTTTGAAACAAATTTAAACATTTAAGTAAAAGTTTCAAGATCTTACGTTTAGTAATTTTTTAAAAATAACAAAAATCGAAAATTATTTATTAGTAAAACGTTATTTTACACGTGTATTTTTGATTTCAAATTAAAATTAAAACTTTAAACACTCGTAAAATTTTTTAAATTGAATAATCATCAAACTTTTTTATAATTATTCTAAGCTTAACTTATGGACAGCATAGTATTAAATTTTCAATTCTTAGCTTTTGATAGTAAAATATTTATAAATTTTTTACTACCAAATAGTGAAAAATATTAATGATTTTGACGAATTTTTGTCAATATTTGAACTTCAAATGCTAATAAAAAAAAATTGTGCCTATGTATTTTTATAATTTTTGAATGAGAGTTAGAACAAGTTATGTGGACCCTTCAATTAAATTTTCAAGTAATTTGTCCCAACTAAATTTTTTTTATCAACATTTATAAAAAAAAAAATAAAAAAAAATTGATTATTTCAAATGCCTATAAATAGCTCAAAAAAAGTCAAAATGTTTTGAAAATCAAATCACGTAAAGAAAATGGCAATCTAAATAACTGGTAAAATTTTCAAGTATTTACGACTTATACTGTTTGAATAACAACAAATACCAAAAATCGTTTGAGGCTAGACCGTTATTTAACGCGGTTTTGTAAAAATTTAAATTTCAAACACTCATAAAAAATTTTTGTCTGAATCTGGTAGAGTTTTTTTTACAGATATTTGAAGAAAAATGTATGAAGAACCTTTTACCAAATTTTCAAAACTTAGTTATAAAAGAAAAAAATTTTACGATTTTTCAACCACAAAATTACTTGCAAATTTTCGCAATTTTGACATATTTCGTATAAATTCGAACTTTAAGTACTTATAAAAAAAAATTGTGACTAACGATTTCGGATTTTTTTTTATCACTTTAAGAACAACTTATAAGAAACCTTGTATTAAATTTTCAAGATTTTCTGGCCACCCAAAAATTTTTTATAGGCATTTAAAAAAAAAATACTTAGAAAAATTAAAAATTTTAATTGTCTATAAATAGTTCAAAAAAAGTCAAAATTCTTTGAAAATTTAACTGTGTATGGAGAACGCTAATATAAACATTTGGTGAAAATTTCAAGTATTTACATCGATTAGTTTTTGAGTGATAGCAAAATAAAAATTTGATTTTGACGAAAACTGGTTGTGCGTAAAAAATCCCGTTTTTCCGTCATTTTTTTAAGGTTTTTCCCGACTCATTTAAAAAATATTGAAAAATTTTAACTTTTGACCCCCCAAAGTACCAACTAGATCCGATTTCCTTTTCAAAGAGGGGCTGAAGTTGAAAATCGAAGCATTTTTACTGCCCCAAATGTTGTCGACAGACACAAAAAAAAACAAAAAAAAAAAAAAAAAAAAAAAAAAACACACATCATTGTAAAATCAATACATTCATCACTCCGTTCAGAATCTAAAAAACAATAACAAAAAAAAAAACACACATCATTGTAAAATCATTACATTCATCACTCCGTTCAGAAGCTAAAATAACAATACTTTGGAGGGCAAAACGATGAGATTTTTTTTAAAAATTAAAGGTTATTAAAAAAATTTGAAATGTTCGCTATTTATAAACGATATTATGAACATTATTTTAGGAATAATGGAAAAAAGTAAAAACTCATTGTCTAGCCTTCCAAAATATTGTTATCCAATTAACCAGCACTTTCGGGGTATTGTAAGAGCGACCCTTTGATGCAAAAGTGCTTAATACCTATTTATAATTAAATATCTAGAATTCAGATATGCTATAATATTGCTATTATTATTTAAAGTATGAGTACTATTTAGTTTGGAG
>JAJFBB010000020.1:46220-98121 GCA_020882235.1 Schizaphis graminum | reverse complement strand
TCGTATACAATGATACCTATCATTGCATTCAAATTTAACCTACCCTAGTCCGAGGTCCACCCCATCCCCTAATGTACAGCAGAGCGATACTCACTTACCAACTTTTAGATTCTGAACGAAGTGATGAATGTATTGCATTTACTATGATGTGTGTTTTTTTTTTTTTTTTGTGTCTGACTCCAACATTTGGAGCAGTAATAATGCTCCGAATTTTGACTTCAGCCCCTCTTTGAATAGGGAATTGAATCTAGTTGGTACTTTAGGGGGGTCAAAATTAAAATTTACTAATAGTTTTCAAAAAAATCGAGAAAAACAAAAAAAAAAATGACAGAAAAATGGAAATTTTACGGAAAAACCACTTTTCGACAAAATCGATTTTTTGATTTTGCTGTAACTCAAAAACGAATTATTGTAAATACTTGAAATTTTCACCAAATGTTTATATTATGGTTATCTCTTTACAGTTAAATTTTCAAAATATTTTGACCATTTTTAAGCTACTAATAGACAATTGAAATTTTCGACTTTTCTAAGTTTTTTTTTCTTCAAATGCCGATAAAAATTTTTTGGGTGGCCAGAAAATCTTGAAAATTTAATACAAGGTTTCTTATAAGTTGTTCTTAAAGTGATAAAAAAAAATCCGAAATCGTTAGTCACAATTTTTTTTTATAAGTGTTTAAAGTTCGAATTTATACGAAATATGTCAAAATTTAAATTAAATTTCATACGCTCATAATGCGAATGTTGGCCATAGTAACCATAGTAACATATAAAAACTATACTATTTGTTTCAAAATAGAATATTTGACAATATTTAAATATAATATATCCTAAACTGACAAATCATCTTCGTTCAGAATCGTTTTTCGTATACAATGATACCTATCATTGCATTCAAATTTAACCTACCCTAGTCCGAGGTCCACCCCATCCCCTAATGTACAGCAGAGCGATACTCACTTACCAACTTTTAGATTCTGAACGAAGTGATGAATGTATTGCATTTACTATGATGTGTGTTTTTTTTTTTTTTTTTGTGTCTGACTCCAACATTTGGAGCAGTAATAATGCTCCGAATTTTGACTTCAGCCCCTCTTTGAATAGGGAATTGAATCTAGTTGGTACTTTAGGGGGGTCAAAATTAAAATTTTCTAATAGTTTTCAAAAAAATCGAGAAAAACAAAAAAAAAATGACAGAAAAATGGAAATTTTACGGAAAAACCACTTTTCGACAAAATCGATTTTTTGATTTTGCTGTAACTCAAAAACGAATTATTGTAAATACTTGAAATTTTCACCAAATGTTTATATTATGGTTATCTCTTTACAGTTAAATTTTCAAATATTTTGACCATTTTTAAGCTACTAATAGACAATTGAAATTTTCGACTTTTCTAAGTTTTTTTTTCTTCAAATGCCGATAAAAATTTTTTGGGTGGCCAGAAAATCTTGAAAATTTAATACAAGGTTTCTTATAAGTTGTTCTTAAAGTGATAAAAAAAAATCCGAAATCGTTAGTCACAATTTTTTTTTATAAGTGTTTAAAGTTCGAATTTATACGAAATATGTCAAAATTTAAATTAAATTTCATACGCTCATAATGCGAATGTTGGCCATAGTAACCATAGTAACATATAAAAACTATACTATTTGTTTCAAAATAGAATATTTGAAAATATTTAAATATAATATATCCTAAACTGACAAATCATCTTCGTTCAGAATCGTTTTTCGTATACAATGATACCTATCATTGCATTCAAATTTAACCTACCCTAGTCCGAGGTCCACCCCATCCCCTAATGTACAGCAGAGCGATACTCACTTACCAACTTTTAGATTCTGAACGAAGTGATGAATGTATTGCATTTACTATGATGTGTGTTTTTTTTTTTTTTTTTGTGTCTGACTCCAACATTTGGAGCAGTAATAATGCTCCGAATTTTGACTTCAGCCCCTCTTTGAATAGGGAATTGAATCTAGTTGGTACTTTAGGGGGGTCAAAATTAAAATTTTCTAATAGTTTTCAAAAAAATCGAGAAAAACAAAAAAAAAAATGACAGAAATATGGAAATTTTACGGAAAAACCACTTTTCGACAAAATCGATTTTTTGATTTTGCTGTAACTCAAAAACGAATTATTGTAAATACTTGAAATTTTCACCAAATGTTTATATTATGGTTATCTCTTTACAGTTAAATTTTCAAAATATTTTGACCATTTTTAAGCTACTAATAGACAATTGAAATTTTCGACTTTTCTAAGTTTTTTTTTCTTCAAATGCCGATAAAAATTTTTTGGGTGGCCAGAAAATCTTGAAAATTTAATACAAGGTTTCTTATAAGTTGTTCTTAAAGTGATAAAAAAAAATCCGAAATCGTTAGTCACAATTTTTTTTTATAAGTGTTTAAAGTTCGAATTTATACGAAATATGTCAAAATTTAAATTAAATTTCATACGCTCATAATGCGAATGTTGGCCATAGTAACCATAGTAACATATAAAAACTATACTATTTGTTTCAAAATAGAATATTTGACAATATTTAAATATAATATATCCTAAACTGACAAATCATCTTCGTTCAGAATCGTTTTTCGTATACAATGATACCTATCATTGCATTCAAATTTAACCTACCCTAGTCCGAGGTCCACCCCATCCCCTAATGTACAGCAGAGCGATACTCACTTACCAACTTTTAGATTCTGAACGAAGTGATGAATGTATTGCATTTACTATGATGTGTGTTTTTTTTTTTTTTTTTGTGTCTGACTCCAACATTTGGAGCAGTAATAATGCTCCGAATTTTGACTTCAGCCCCTCTTTGAATAGGGAATTGAATCTAGTTGGTACTTTAGGGGGGTCAAAATTAAAATTTTCTAATAGTTTTCAAAAAAATCGAGAAAAACAAAAAAAAAATGACAGAAAAATGGAAATTTTACGGAAAAACCACTTTTCGACAAAATCGATTTTTTGATTTTGCTGTAACTCAAAAACGAATTATTGTAAATACTTGAAATTTTCACCAAATGTTTATATTATGGTTATCTCTTTACAGTTAAATTTTCAAAATATTTTGACCATTTTTAAGCTACTAATAGACAATTGAAATTTTCGACTTTTCTAAGTTTTTTTTTCTTCAAATGCCGATAAAAATTTTTTGGGTGGCCAGAAAATCTTGAAAATTTAATACAAGGTTTCTTATAAGTTGTTCTTAAAGTGATAAAAAAAAATCCGAAATCGTTAGTCACAATTTTTTTTTATAAGTGTTTAAAGTTCGAATTTATACGAAATATGTCAAAATTTAAATTAAATTTCATACGCTCATAATGCGAATGTTGGCCATAGTAACCATAGTAACATATAAAAACTATACTATTTGTTTCAAAATAGAATATTTGACAATATTTAAATATAATATATCCTAAACTGACAAATCATCTTCGTTCAGAATCGTTTTTCGTATACAATGATACCTATCATTGCATTCAAATTTAACCTACCCTAGTCCGAGGTCCACCCCATCCCCTAATGTACAGCAGAGCGATACTCACTTACCAACTTTTAGATTCTGAACGAAGTGATGAATGTATTGCATTTACTATGATGTGTGTTTTTTTTTTTTTTTTTGTGTCTGACTCCAACATTTGGAGCAGTAATAATGCTCCGAATTTTGACTTCAGCCCCTCTTTGAATAGGGAATTGAATCTAGTTGGTACTTTAGGGGGGTCAAAATTAAAATTTTCTAATAGTTTTCAAAAAAATCGAGAAAAACAAAAAAAAAAATGACAGAAATATGGAAATTTTACGGAAAAACCACTTTTCGACAAAATCGATTTTTTGATTTTGCTGTAACTCAAAAACGAATTATTGTAAATACTTGAAATTTTCACCAAATGTTTATATTATGGTTATCTCTTTACAGTTAAATTTTCAAAATATTTTGACCATTTTTAAGCTACTAATAGACAATTGAAATTTTCGACTTTTCTAAGTTTTTTTTTCTTCAAATGCCGATAAAAATTTTTTGGGTGGCCAGAAAATCTTGAAAATTTAATACAAGGTTTCTTATAAGTTGTTCTTAAAGTGATAAAAAAAAATCCGAAATCGTTAGTCACAATTTTTTTTTATAAGTGTTTAAAGTTCGAATTTATACGAAATATGTCAAAATTTAAATTAAATTTCATACGCTCATAATGCGAATGTTGGCCATAGTAACCATAGTAACATATAAAAACTATACTATTTGTTTCAAAATAGAATATTTGACAATATTTAAATATAATATATCCTAAACTGACAAATCATCTTCGTTCAGAATCGTTTTTCGTATACAATGATACCTATCATTGCATTCAAATTTAACCTACCCTAGTCCGAGGTCCACCCCATCCCCTAATGTACAGCAGAGCGATACTCACTTACCAACTTTTAGATTCTGAACGAAGTGATGAATGTATTGCATTTACTATGATGTGTGTTTTTTTTTTTTTTTTGTGTCTGACTCCAACATTTGGAGCAGTAATAATGCTCCGAATTTTGACTTCAGCCCCTCTTTGAATAGGGAATTGAATCTAGTTGGTACTTTAGGGGGGTCAAAATTAAAATTTTCTAATAGTTTTCAAAAAAATCGAGAAAAACAAAAAAAAAATGACAGAAAAATGGAAATTTTACGGAAAAACCACTTTTCGACAAAATCGATTTTTTGATTTTGCTGTAACTCAAAAACGAATTATTGTAAATACTTGAAATTTTCACCAAATGTTTATATTATGGTTATCTCTTTACAGTTAAATTTTCAAAATATTTTGACCATTTTTAAGCTACTAATAGACAATTGAAATTTTCGACTTTTCTAAGTTTTTTTTTCTTCAAATGCCGATAAAAATTTTTTGGGTGGCCAGAAAATCTTGAAAATTTAATACAAGGTTTCTTATAAGTTGTTCTTAAAGTGATAAAAAAAAATCCGAAATCGTTAGTCACAATTTTTTTTTATAAGTGTTTAAAGTTCGAATTTATACGAAATATGTCAAAATTTAAATTAAATTTCATACGCTCATAATGCGAATGTTGGCCATAGTAACCATAGTAACATATAAAAACTATACTATTTGTTTCAAAATAGAATATTTGACAATATTTAAATATAATATATCCTAAACTGACAAATCATCTTCGTTCAGAATCGTTTTTCGTATACAATGATACCTATCATTGCATTCAAATTTAACCTACCCTAGTCCGAGGTCCACCCCATCCCCTAATGTACAGCAGAGCGATACTCACTTACCAACTTTTAGATTCTGAACGAAGTGATGAATGTATTGCATTTACTATGATGTGTGTTTTTTTTTTTTTTTTTGTGTCTGACTCCAACATTTGGAGCAGTAATAATGCTCCGAATTTTGACTTCAGCCCCTCTTTGAATAGGGAATTGAATCTAGTTGGTACTTTAGGGGGGTCAAAATTAAAATTTTCTAATAGTTTTCAAAAAAATCGAGAAAAACAAAAAAAAAATGACAGAAAAATGGAAATTTTACGGAAAAACCACTTTTCGACAAAATCGATTTTTTGATTTTGCTGTAACTCAAAAACGAATTATTGTAAATACTTGAAATTTTCACCAAATGTTTATATTATGGTTATCTCTTTACAGTTAAATTTTCAAATATTTTGACCATTTTTAAGCTACTAATAGACAATTGAAATTTTCGACTTTTCTAAGTTTTTTTTTCTTCAAATGCCGATAAAAATTTTTTGGGTGGCCAGAAAATCTTGAAAATTTAATACAAGGTTTCTTATAAGTTGTTCTTAAAGTGATAAAAAAAAATCCGAAATCGTTAGTCACAATTTTTTTTTATAAGTGTTTAAAGTTCGAATTTATACGAAATATGTCAAAATTTAAATTAAATTTCATACGCTCATAATGCGAATGTTGGCCATAGTAACCATAGTAACATATAAAAACTATACTATTTGTTTCAAAATAGAATATTTGACAATATTTAAATATAATATATCCTAAACTGACAAATCATCTTCGTTCAGAATCGTTTTTCGTATACAATGATACCTATCATTGCATTCAAATTTAACCTACCCTAGTCCGAGGTCCACCCCATCCCCTAATGTACAGCAGAGCGATACTCACTTACCAACTTTTAGATTCTGAACGAAGTGATGAATGTATTGCATTTACTATGATGTGTGTTTTTTTTTTTTTTTTTTGTGTCTGACTCCAACATTTGGAGCAGTAATAATGCTCCGAATTTTGACTTCAGCCCCTCTTTGAATAGGGAATTGAATCTAGTTGGTACTTTAGGGGGGTCAAAATTAAAATTTTCTAATAGTTTTCAAAAAAATCGAGAAAAACAAAAAAAAAATGACAGAAAAATGGAAATTTTACGGAAAAACCACTTTTCGACAAAATCGATTTTTTGATTTTGCTGTAACTCAAAAACGAATTATTGTAAATACTTGAAATTTTCACCAAATGTTTATATTATGGTTATCTCTTTACAGTTAAATTTTCAAAATATTTTGACCATTTTTAAGCTACTAATAGACAATTGAAATTTTCGACTTTTCTAAGTTTTTTTTTCTTCAAATGCCGATAAAAATTTTTTGGGTGGCCAGAAAATCTTGAAAATTTAATACAAGGTTTCTTATAAGTTGTTCTTAAAGTGATAAAAAAAAATCCGAAATCGTTAGTCACAATTTTTTTTTATAAGTGTTTAAAGTTCGAATTTATACGAAATATGTCAAAATTTAAATTAAATTTCATACGCTCATAATGCGAATGTTGGCCATAGTAACCATAGTAACATATAAAAACTATACTATTTGTTTCAAAATAGAATATTTGACAATATTTAAATATAATATATCCTAAACTGACAAATCATCTTCGTTCAGAATCGTTTTTCGTATACAATGATACCTATCATTGCATTCAAATTTAACCTACCCTAGTCCGAGGTCCACCCCATCCCCTAATGTACAGCAGAGCGATACTCACTTACCAACTTTTAGATTCTGAACGAAGTGATGAATGTATTGCATTTACTATGATGTGTGTTTTTTTTTTTTTTTTTGTGTCTGACTCCAACATTTGGAGCAGTAATAATGCTCCGAATTTTGACTTCAGCCCCTCTTTGAATAGGGAATTGAATCTAGTTGGTACTTTAGGGGGGTCAAAATTAAAATTTTCTAATAGTTTTCAAAAAAATCGAGAAAAACAAAAAAAAAAATGACAGAAAAATGGAAATTTTACGGAAAAACCACTTTTCGACAAAATCGATTTTTTGATTTTGCTGTAACTCAAAAACGAATTATTGTAAATACTTGAAATTTTCACCAAATGTTTATATTATGGTTATCTCTTTACAGTTAAATTTTCAAAATATTTTGACCATTTTTAAGCTACTAATAGACAATTGAAATTTTCGACTTTTCTAAGTTTTTTTTTCTTCAAATGCCGATAAAAATTTTTTGGGTGGCCAGAAAATCTTGAAAATTTAATACAAGGTTTCTTATAAGTTGTTCTTAAAGTGATAAAAAAAAATCCGAAATCGTTAGTCACAATTTTTTTTTATAAGTGTTTAAAGTTCGAATTTATACGAAATATGTCAAAATTTAAATTAAATTTCATACGCTCATAATGCGAATGTTGGCCATAGTAACCATAGTAACATATAAAAACTATACTATTTGTTTCAAAATAGAATATTTGACAATATTTAAATATAATATATCCTAAACTGACAAATCATCTTCGTTCAGAATCGTTTTTCGTATACAATGATACCTATCATTGCATTCAAATTTAACCTACCCTAGTCCGAGGTCCACCCCATCCCCTAATGTACAGCAGAGCGATACTCACTTACCAACTTTTAGATTCTGAACGAAGTGATGAATGTATTGCATTTACTATGATGTGTGTTTTTTTTTTTTTTTGTGTCTGACTCCAACATTTGGAGCAGTAATAATGCTCCGAATTTTGACTTCAGCCCCTCTTTGAATAGGGAATTGAATCTAGTTGGTACTTTAGGGGGGTCAAAATTAAAATTTTCTAATAGTTTTCAAAAAAATCGAGAAAAACAAAAAAAAAAATGACAGAAAAATGGAAATTTTACGGAAAAACCACTTTTCGACAAAATCGATTTTTTGATTTTGCTGTAACTCAAAAACGAATTATTGTAAATACTTGAAATTTTCACCAAATGTTTATATTATGGTTATCTCTTTACAGTTAAATTTTCAAAATATTTTGACCATTTTTAAGCTACTAATAGACAATTGAAATTTTCGACTTTTCTAAGTTTTTTTTTCTTCAAATGCCGATAAAAATTTTTTGGGTGGCCAGAAAATCTTGAAAATTTAATACAAGGTTTCTTATAAGTTGTTCTTAAAGTGATAAAAAAAAATCCGAAATCGTTAGTCACAATTTTTTTTTATAAGTGTTTAAAGTTCGAATTTATACGAAATATGTCAAAATTTAAATTAAATTTCATACGCTCATAATGCGAATGTTGGCCATAGTAACCATAGTAACATATAAAAACTATACTATTTGTTTCAAAATAGAATATTTGACAATATTTAAATATAATATATCCTAAACTGACAAATCATCTTCGTTCAGAATCGTTTTTCGTATACAATGATACCTATCATTGCATTCAAATTTAACCTACCCTAGTCCGAGGTCCACCCCATCCCCTAATGTACAGCAGAGCGATACTCACTTACCAACTTTTAGATTCTGAACGAAGTGATGAATGTATTGCATTTACTATGATGTGTGTTTTTTTTTTTTTTTTTGTGTCTGACTCCAACATTTGGAGCAGTAATAATGCTCCGAATTTTGACTTCAGCCCCTCTTTGAATAGGGAATTGAATCTAGTTGGTACTTTAGGGGGGTCAAAATTAAAATTTTCTAATAGTTTTCAAAAAAATCGAGAAAAACAAAAAAAAAAATGACAGAAATATGGAAATTTTACGGAAAAACCACTTTTCGACAAAATCGATTTTTTGATTTTGCTGTAACTCAAAAACGAATTATTGTAAATACTTGAAATTTTCACCAAATGTTTATATTATGGTTATCTCTTTACAGTTAAATTTTCAAAATATTTTGACCATTTTTAAGCTACTAATAGACAATTGAAATTTTCGACTTTTCTAAGTTTTTTTTTCTTCAAATGCCGATAAAAATTTTTTGGGTGGCCAGAAAATCTTGAAAATTTAATACAAGGTTTCTTATAAGTTGTTCTTAAAGTGATAAAAAAAAATCCGAAATCGTTAGTCACAATTTTTTTTTATAAGTGTTTAAAGTTCGAATTTATACGAAATATGTCAAAATTTAAATTAAATTTCATACGCTCATAATGCGAATGTTGGCCATAGTAACCATAGTAACATATAAAAACTATACTATTTGTTTCAAAATAGAATATTTGACAATATTTAAATATAATATATCCTAAACTGACAAATCATCTTCGTTCAGAATCGTTTTTCGTATACAATGATACCTATCATTGCATTCAAATTTAACCTACCCTAGTCCGAGGTCCACCCCATCCCCTAATGTACAGCAGAGCGATACTCACTTACCAACTTTTAGATTCTGAACGAAGTGATGAATGTATTGCATTTACTATGATGTGTGTTTTTTTTTTTTTTTTTTGTGTCTGACTCCAACATTTGGAGCAGTAATAATGCTCCGAATTTTGACTTCAGCCCCTCTTTGAATAGGGAATTGAATCTAGTTGGTACTTTAGGGGGGTCAAAATTAAAATTTTCTAATAGTTTTCAAAAAAATCGAGAAAAACAAAAAAAAAATGACAGAAAAATGGAAATTTTACGGAAAAACCACTTTTCGACAAAATCGATTTTTTGATTTTGCTGTAACTCAAAAACGAATTATTGTAAATACTTGAAATTTTCACCAAATGTTTATATTATGGTTATCTCTTTACAGTTAAATTTTCAAAATATTTTGACCATTTTTAAGCTACTAATAGACAATTGAAATTTTCGACTTTTCTAAGTTTTTTTTTCTTCAAATGCCGATAAAAATTTTTTGGGTGGCCAGAAAATCTTGAAAATTTAATACAAGGTTTCTTATAAGTTGTTCTTAAAGTGATAAAAAAAAATCCGAAATCGTTAGTCACAATTTTTTTTTATAAGTGTTTAAAGTTCGAATTTATACGAAATATGTCAAAATTTAAATTAAATTTCATACGCTCATAATGCGAATGTTGGCCATAGTAACCATAGTAACATATAAAAACTATACTATTTGTTTCAAAATAGAATATTTGACAATATTTAAATATAATATATCCTAAACTGACAAATCATCTTCGTTCAGAATCGTTTTTCGTATACAATGATACCTATCATTGCATTCAAATTTAACCTACCCTAGTCCGAGGTCCACCCCATCCCCTAATGTACAGCAGAGCGATACTCACTTACCAACTTTTAGATTCTGAACGAAGTGATGAATGTATTGCATTTACTATGATGTGTGTTTTTTTTTTTTTTTTTGTGTCTGACTCCAACATTTGGAGCAGTAATAATGCTCCGAATTTTGACTTCAGCCCCTCTTTGAATAGGGAATTGAATCTAGTTGGTACTTTAGGGGGGTCAAAATTAAAATTTTCTAATAGTTTTCAAAAAAATCGAGAAAAACAAAAAAAAAAATGACAGAAATATGGAAATTTTACGGAAAAACCACTTTTCGACAAAATCGATTTTTTGATTTTGCTGTAACTCAAAAACGAATTATTGTAAATACTTGAAATTTTCACCAAATGTTTATATTATGGTTATCTCTTTACAGTTAAATTTTCAAAATATTTTGACCATTTTTAAGCTACTAATAGACAATTGAAATTTTCGACTTTTCTAAGTTTTTTTTTCTTCAAATGCCGATAAAAATTTTTTGGGTGGCCAGAAAATCTTGAAAATTTAATACAAGGTTTCTTATAAGTTGTTCTTAAAGTGATAAAAAAAAATCCGAAATCGTTAGTCACAATTTTTTTTTATAAGTGTTTAAAGTTCGAATTTATACGAAATATGTCAAAATTTAAATTAAATTTCATACGCTCATAATGCGAATGTTGGCCATAGTAACCATAGTAACATATAAAAACTATACTATTTGTTTCAAAATAGAATATTTGACAATATTTAAATATAATATATCCTAAACTGACAAATCATCTTCGTTCAGAATCGTTTTTCGTATACAATGATACCTATCATTGCATTCAAATTTAACCTACCCTAGTCCGAGGTCCACCCCATCCCCTAATGTACAGCAGAGCGATACTCACTTACCAACTTTTAGATTCTGAACGAAGTGATGAATGTATTGCATTTACTATGATGTGTGTTTTTTTTTTTTTTTTTGTGTCTGACTCCAACATTTGGAGCAGTAATAATGCTCCGAATTTTGACTTCAGCCCCTCTTTGAATAGGGAATTGAATCTAGTTGGTACTTTAGGGGGGTCAAAATTAAAATTTTCTAATAGTTTTCAAAAAAATCGAGAAAAACAAAAAAAAAATGACAGAAAAATGGAAATTTTACGGAAAAACCACTTTTCGACAAAATCGATTTTTTGATTTTGCTGTAACTCAAAAACGAATTATTGTAAATACTTGAAATTTTCACCAAATGTTTATATTATGGTTATCTCTTTACAGTTAAATTTTCAAAATATTTTGACCATTTTTAAGCTACTAATAGACAATTGAAATTTTCGACTTTTCTAAGTTTTTTTTTCTTCAAATGCCGATAAAAATTTTTTGGGTGGCCAGAAAATCTTGAAAATTTAATACAAGGTTTCTTATAAGTTGTTCTTAAAGTGATAAAAAAAAATCCGAAATCGTTAGTCACAATTTTTTTTTATAAGTGTTTAAAGTTCGAATTTATACGAAATATGTCAAAATTTAAATTAAATTTCATACGCTCATAATGCGAATGTTGGCCATAGTAACCATAGTAACATATAAAAACTATACTATTTGTTTCAAAATAGAATATTTGACAATATTTAAATATAATATATCCTAAACTGACAAATCATCTTCGTTCAGAATCGTTTTTCGTATACAATGATACCTATCATTGCATTCAAATTTAACCTACCCTAGTCCGAGGTCCACCCCATCCCCTAATGTACAGCAGAGCGATACTCACTTACCAACTTTTAGATTCTGAACGAAGTGATGAATGTATTGCATTTACTATGATGTGTGTTTTTTTTTTTTTTTTGTGTCTGACTCCAACATTTGGAGCAGTAATAATGCTCCGAATTTTGACTTCAGCCCCTCTTTGAATAGGGAATTGAATCTAGTTGGTACTTTAGGGGGGTCAAAATTAAAATTTTCTAATAGTTTTCAAAAAAATCGAGAAAAACAAAAAAAAAATGACAGAAATATGGAAATTTTACGGAAAAACCACTTTTCGACAAAATCGATTTTTTGATTTTGCTGTAACTCAAAAACGAATTATTGTAAATACTTGAAATTTTCACCAAATGTTTATATTATGGTTATCTCTTTACAGTTAAATTTTCAAAATATTTTGACCATTTTTAAGCTACTAATAGACAATTGAAATTTTCGACTTTTCTAAGTTTTTTTTTCTTCAAATGCCGATAAAAATTTTTTGGGTGGCCAGAAAATCTTGAAAATTTAATACAAGGTTTCTTATAAGTTGTTCTTAAAGTGATAAAAAAAAATCCGAAATCGTTAGTCACAATTTTTTTTTATAAGTGTTTAAAGTTCGAATTTATACGAAATATGTCAAAATTTAAATTAAATTTCATACGCTCATAATGCGAATGTTGGCCATAGTAACCATAGTAACATATAAAAACTATACTATTTGTTTCAAAATAGAATATTTGACAATATTTAAATATAATATATCCTAAACTGACAAATCATCTTCGTTCAGAATCGATTTTCGTATACAATGATACCTATCATTGCATTCAAATTTAACCTACCCTAGTCCGAGGTCCACCCCATCCCCTAATGTACAGCAGAGCGATACTCACTTACCAACTTTTAGATTCTGAACGAAGTGATGAATGTATTGCATTTACTATGATGTGTGTTTTTTTTTTTTTTTTTGTGTCTGACTCCAACATTTGGAGCAGTAATAATGCTCCGAATTTTGACTTCAGCCCCTCTTTGAATAGGGAATTGAATCTAGTTGGTACTTTAGGGGGGTCAAAATTAAAATTTTCTAATAGTTTTCAAAAAAATCGAGAAAAACAAAAAAAAAATGACAGAAAAATGGAAATTTTACGGAAAAACCACTTTTCGACAAAATCGATTTTTTGATTTTGCTGTAACTCAAAAACGAATTATTGTAAATACTTGAAATTTTCACCAAATGTTTATATTATGGTTATCTCTTTACAGTTAAATTTTCAAAATATTTTGACCATTTTTAAGCTACTAATAGACAATTGAAATTTTCGACTTTTCTAAGTTTTTTTTTCTTCAAATGCCGATAAAAATTTTTTGGGTGGCCAGAAAATCTTGAAAATTTAATACAAGGTTTCTTATAAGTTGTTCTTAAAGTGATAAAAAAAAATCCGAAATCGTTAGTCACAATTTTTTTTTATAAGTGTTTAAAGTTCGAATTTATACGAAATATGTCAAAATTTAAATTAAATTTCATACGCTCATAATGCGAATGTTGGCCATAGTAACCATAGTAACATATAAAAACTATACTATTTGTTTCAAAATAGAATATTTGACAATATTTAAATATAATATATCCTAAACTGACAAATCATCTTCGTTCAGAATCGTTTTTCGTATACAATGATACCTATCATTGCATTCAAATTTAACCTACCCTAGTCCGAGGTCCACCCCATCCCCTAATGTACAGCAGAGCGATACTCACTTACCAACTTTTAGATTCTGAACGAAGTGATGAATGTATTGCATTTACTATGATGTGTGTTTTTTTTTTTTTTTGTGTCTGACTCCAACATTTGGAGCAGTAATAATGCTCCGAATTTTGACTTCAGCCCCTCTTTGAATAGGGAATTGAATCTAGTTGGTACTTTAGGGGGGTCAAAATTAAAATTTTCTAATAGTTTTCAAAAAAATCGAGAAAAACAAAAAAAAAAAATGACAGAAAAATGGAAATTTTACGGAAAAACCACTTTTCGACAAAATCGATTTTTTGATTTTGCTGTAACTCAAAAACGAATTATTGTAAATACTTGAAATTTTCACCAAATGTTTATATTATGGTTATCTCTTTACAGTTAAATTTTCAAAATATTTTGACCATTTTTAAGCTACTAATAGACAATTGAAATTTTCGACTTTTCTAAGTTTTTTTTTCTTCAAATGCCGATAAAAATTTTTTGGGTGGCCAGAAAATCTTGAAAATTTAATACAAGGTTTCTTATAAGTTGTTCTTAAAGTGATAAAAAAAAATCCGAAATCGTTAGTCACAATTTTTTTTTATAAGTGTTTAAAGTTCGAATTTATACGAAATATGTCAAAATTTAAATTAAATTTCATACGCTCATAATGCGAATGTTGGCCATAGTAACCATAGTAACATATAAAAACTATACTATTTGTTTCAAAATAGAATATTTGACAATATTTAAATATAATATATCCTAAACTGACAAATCATCTTCGTTCAGAATCGTTTTTCGTATACAATGATACCTATCATTGCATTCAAATTTAACCTACCCTAGTCCGAGGTCCACCCCATCCCCTAATGTACAGCAGAGCGATACTCACTTACCAACTTTTAGATTCTGAACGAAGTGATGAATGTATTGCATTTACTATGATGTGTGTTTTTTTTTTTTTTTTGTGTCTGACTCCAACATTTGGAGCAGTAATAATGCTCCGAATTTTGACTTCAGTCCCTCTTTGAATAGGGAATTGAATCTAGTTGGTACTTTAGGGGGGTCAAAATTAAAATTTTCTAATAGTTTTCAAAAAAATCGAGAAAAACAAAAAAAAAATGACAGAAAAATGGAAATTTTACGGAAAAACCACTTTTCGACAAAATCGATTTTTTGATTTTGCTGTAACTCAAAAACGAATTATTGTAAATACTTGAAATTTTCACCAAATGTTTATATTATGGTTATCTCTTTACAGTTAAATTTTCAAAATATTTTGACCATTTTTAAGCTACTAATAGACAATTGAAATTTTCGACTTTTCTAAGTTTTTTTTTCTTCAAATGCCGATAAAAATTTTTTGGGTGGCCAGAAAATCTTGAAAATTTAATACAAGGTTTCTTATAAGTTGTTCTTAAAGTGATAAAAAAAAATCCGAAATCGTTAGTCACAATTTTTTTTTATAAGTGTTTAAAGTTCGAATTTATACGAAATATGTCAAAATTTAAATTAAATTTCATACGCTCATAATGCGAATGTTGGCCATAGTAACCATAGTAACATATAAAAACTATACTATTTGTTTCAAAATAGAATATTTGACAATATTTAAATATAATATATCCTAAACTGACAAATCATCTTCGTTCAGAATCGTTTTTCGTATACAATGATACCTATCATTGCATTCAAATTTAACCTACCCTAGTCCGAGGTCCACCCCATCCCCTAATGTACAGCAGAGCGATACTCACTTACCAACTTTTAGATTCTGAACGAAGTGATGAATGTATTGCATTTACTATGATGTGTGTTTTTTTTTTTTTTTGTGTCTGACTCCAACATTTGGAGCAGTAATAATGCTCCGAATTTTGACTTCAGCCCCTCTTTGAATAGGGAATTGAATCTAGTTGGTACTTTAGGGGGGTCAAAATTAAAATTTTCTAATAGTTTTCAAAAAAATCGAGAAAAACAAAAAAAAAAATGACAGAAAAATGGAAATTTTACGGAAAAACCACTTTTCGACAAAATCGATTTTTTGATTTTGCTGTAACTCAAAAACGAATTATTGTAAATACTTGAAATTTTCACCAAATGTTTATATTATGGTTATCTCTTTACAGTTAAATTTTCAAAATATTTTGACCATTTTTAAGCTACTAATAGACAATTGAAATTTTCGACTTTTCTAAGTTTTTTTTTCTTCAAATGCCGATAAAAATTTTTTGAGTGGCCAGAAAATCTTGAAAATTTAATACAAGGTTTCTTATAAGTTGTTCTTAAAGTGATAAAAAAAAATCCGAAATCGTTAGTCACAATTTTTTTTTATAAGTGTTTAAAGTTCGAATTTATACGAAATATGTCAAAATTTAAATTAAATTTCATACGCTCATAATGCGAATGTTGGCCATAGTAACCATAGTAACATATAAAAACTATACTATTTGTTTCAAAATAGAATATTTGACAATATTTAAATATAATATATCCTAAACTGACAAATCATCTTCGTTCAGAATCGTTTTTCGTATACAATGATACCTATCATTGCATTCAAATTTAACCTACCCTAGTCCGAGGTCCACCCCATCCCCTAATGTACAGCAGAGCGATACTCACTTACCAACTTTTAGATTCTGAACGAAGTGATGAATGTATTGCATTTACTATGATGTGTGTTTTTTTTTTTTTTTTGTGTCTGACTCCAACATTTGGAGCAGTAATAATGCTCCGAATTTTGACTTCAGCCCCTCTTTGAATAGGGAATTGAATCTAGTTGGTACTTTAGGGGGGTCAAAATTAAAATTTTCTAATAGTTTTCAAAAAAATCGAGAAAAACAAAAAAAAAAATGACAGAAAAATGGAAATTTTACGGAAAAACCACTTTTCGACAAAATCGATTTTTTGATTTTGCTGTAACTCAAAAACGAATTATTGTAAATACTTGAAATTTTCACCAAATGTTTATATTATGGTTATCTCTTTACAGTTAAATTTTCAAAATATTTTGACCATTTTTAAGCTACTAATAGACAATTGAAATTTTCGACTTTTCTAAGTTTTTTTTTCTTCAAATGCCGATAAAAATTTTTTGGGTGGCCAGAAAATCTTGAAAATTTAATACAAGGTTTCTTATAAGTTGTTCTTAAAGTGATAAAAAAAAATCCGAAATCGTTAGTCACAATTTTTTTTTATAAGTGTTTAAAGTTCGAATTTATACGAAATATGTCAAAATTTAAATTAAATTTCATACGCTCATAATGCGAATGTTGGCCATAGTAACCATAGTAACATATAAAAACTATACTATTTGTTTCAAAATAGAATATTTGACAATATTTAAATATAATATATCCTAAACTGACAAATCATCTTCGTTCAGAATCGTTTTTCGTATACAATGATACCTATCATTGCATTCAAATTTAACCTACCCTAGTCCGAGGTCCACCCCATCCCCTAATGTACAGCAGAGCGATACTCACTTACCAACTTTTAGATTCTGAACGAAGTGATGAATGTATTGCATTTACTATGATGTGTGTTTTTTTTTTTTTTTTTGTGTCTGACTCCAACATTTGGAGCAGTAATAATGCTCCGAATTTTGACTTCAGCCCCTCTTTGAATAGGGAATTGAATCTAGTTGGTACTTTAGGGGGGTCAAAATTAAAATTTTCTAATAGTTTTCAAAAAAATCGAGAAAAACAAAAAAAAAATGACAGAAAAATGGAAATTTTACGGAAAAACCACTTTTCGACAAAATCGATTTTTTGATTTTGCTGTAACTCAAAAACGAATTATTGTAAATACTTGAAATTTTCACCAAATGTTTATATTATGGTTATCTCTTTACAGTTAAATTTTCAAATATTTTGACCATTTTTAAGCTACTAATAGACAATTGAAATTTTCGACTTTTCTAAGTTTTTTTTTCTTCAAATGCCGATAAAAATTTTTTGGGTGGCCAGAAAATCTTGAAAATTTAATACAAGGTTTCTTATAAGTTGTTCTTAAAGTGATAAAAAAAAATCCGAAATCGTTAGTCACAATTTTTTTTTATAAGTGTTTAAAGTTCGAATTTATACGAAATATGTCAAAATTTAAATTAAATTTCATACGCTCATAATGCGAATGTTGGCCATAGTAACCATAGTAACATATAAAAACTATACTATTTGTTTCAAAATAGAATATTTGACAATATTTAAATATAATATATCCTAAACTGACAAATCATCTTCGTTCAGAATCGTTTTTCGTATACAATGATACCTATCATTGCATTCAAATTTAACCTACCCTAGTCCGAGGTCCACCCCATCCCCTAATGTACAGCAGAGCGATACTCACTTACCAACTTTTAGATTCTGAACGAAGTGATGAATGTATTGCATTTACTATGATGTGTGTTTTTTTTTTTTTTTGTGTCTGACTCCAACATTTGGAGCAGTAATAATGCTCCGAATTTTGACTTCAGCCCCTCTTTGAATAGGGAATTGAATCTAGTTGGTACTTTAGGGGGGTCAAAATTAAAATTTTCTAATAGTTTTCAAAAAAATCGAGAAAAACAAAAAAAAAAATGACAGAAAAATGGAAATTTTACGGAAAAACCACTTTTCGACAAAATCGATTTTTTGATTTTGCTGTAACTCAAAAACGAATTATTGTAAATACTTGAAATTTTCACCAAATGTTTATATTATGGTTATCTCTTTACAGTTAAATTTTCAAAATATTTTGACCATTTTTAAGCTACTAATAGACAATTGAAATTTTCGACTTTTCTAAGTTTTTTTTTCTTCAAATGCCGATAAAAATTTTTTGGGTGGCCAGAAAATCTTGAAAATTTAATACAAGGTTTCTTATAAGTTGTTCTTAAAGTGATAAAAAAAAATCCGAAATCGTTAGTCACAATTTTTTTTTATAAGTGTTTAAAGTTCGAATTTATACGAAATATGTCAAAATTTAAATTAAATTTCATACGCTCATAATGCGAATGTTGGCCATAGTAACCATAGTAACATATAAAAACTATACTATTTGTTTCAAAATAGAATATTTGACAATATTTAAATATAATATATCCTAAACTGACAAATCATCTTCGTTCAGAATCGTTTTTCGTATACAATGATACCTATCATTGCATTCAAATTTAACCTACCCTAGTCCGAGGTCCACCCCATCCCCTAATGTACAGCAGAGCGATACTCACTTACCAACTTTTAGATTCTGAACGAAGTGATGAATGTATTGCATTTACTATGATGTGTGTTTTTTTTTTTTTTTTTGTGTCTGACTCCAACATTTGGAGCAGTAATAATGCTCCGAATTTTGACTTCAGCCCCTCTTTGAATAGGGAATTGAATCTAGTTGGTACTTTAGGGGGGTCAAAATTAAAATTTTCTAATAGTTTTCAAAAAAATCGAGAAAAACAAAAAAAAAATGACAGAAAAATGGAAATTTTACGGAAAAACCACTTTTCGACAAAATCGATTTTTTGATTTTGCTGTAACTCAAAAACGAATTATTGTAAATACTTGAAATTTTCACCAAATGTTTATATTATGGTTATCTCTTTACAGTTAAATTTTCAAATATTTTGACCATTTTTAAGCTACTAATAGACAATTGAAATTTTCGACTTTTCTAAGTTTTTTTTTCTTCAAATGCCGATAAAAATTTTTTGGGTGGCCAGAAAATCTTGAAAATTTAATACAAGGTTTCTTATAAGTTGTTCTTAAAGTGATAAAAAAAAATCCGAAATCGTTAGTCACAATTTTTTTTTATAAGTGTTTAAAGTTCGAATTTATACGAAATATGTCAAAATTTAAATTAAATTTCATACGCTCATAATGCGAATGTTGGCCATAGTAACCATAGTAACATATAAAAACTATACTATTTGTTTCAAAATAGAATATTTGACAATATTTAAATATAATATATCCTAAACTGACAAATCATCTTCGTTCAGAATCGTTTTTCGTATACAATGATACCTATCATTGCATTCAAATTTAACCTACCCTAGTCCGAGGTCCACCCCATCCCCTAATGTACAGCAGAGCGATACTCACTTACCAACTTTTAGATTCTGAACGAAGTGATGAATGTATTGCATTTACTATGATGTGTGTTTTTTTTTTTTTTTTTGTGTCTGACTCCAACATTTGGAGCAGTAATAATGCTCCGAATTTTGACTTCAGCCCCTCTTTGAATAGGGAATTGAATCTAGTTGGTACTTTAGGGGGGTCAAAATTAAAATTTTCTAATAGTTTTCAAAAAAATCGAGAAAAACAAAAAAAAAATGACAGAAAAATGGAAATTTTACGGAAAAACCACTTTTCGACAAAATCGATTTTTTGATTTTGCTGTAACTCAAAAACGAATTATTGTAAATACTTGAAATTTTCACCAAATGTTTATATTATGGTTATCTCTTTACAGTTAAATTTTCAAATATTTTGACCATTTTTAAGCTACTAATAGACAATTGAAATTTTCGACTTTTCTAAGTTTTTTTTTCTTCAAATGCCGATAAAAATTTTTTGGGTGGCCAGAAAATCTTGAAAATTTAATACAAGGTTTCTTATAAGTTGTTCTTAAAGTGATAAAAAAAAATCCGAAATCGTTAGTCACAATTTTTTTTTATAAGTGTTTAAAGTTCGAATTTATACGAAATATGTCAAAATTTAAATTAAATTTCATACGCTCATAATGCGAATGTTGGCCATAGTAACCATAGTAACATATAAAAACTATACTATTTGTTTCAAAATAGAATATTTGACAATATTTAAATATAATATATCCTAAACTGACAAATCATCTTCGTTCAGAATCGTTTTTCGTATACAATGATACCTATCATTGCATTCAAATTTAACCTACCCTAGTCCGAGGTCCACCCCATCCCCTAATGTACAGCAGAGCGATACTCACTTACCAACTTTTAGATTCTGAACGAAGTGATGAATGTATTGCATTTACTATGATGTGTGTTTTTTTTTTTTTTGTGTCTGACTCCAACATTTGGAGCAGTAATAATGCTCCGAATTTTGACTTCAGCCCCTCTTTGAATAGGGAATTGAATCTAGTTGGTACTTTAGGGGGGTCAAAATTAAAATTTTCTAATAGTTTTCAAAAAAATCGAGAAAAACAAAAAAAAAAATGACAGAAAAATGGAAATTTTACGGAAAAACCACTTTTCGACAAAATCGATTTTTTGATTTTGCTGTAACTCAAAAACGAATTATTGTAAATACTTGAAATTTTCACCAAATGTTTATATTATGGTTATCTCTTTACAGTTAAATTTTCAAAATATTTTGACCATTTTTAAGCTACTAATAGACAATTGAAATTTTCGACTTTTCTAAGTTTTTTTTTCTTCAAATGCCGATAAAAATTTTTTGGGTGGCCAGAAAATCTTGAAAATTTAATACAAGGTTTCTTATAAGTTGTTCTTAAAGTGATAAAAAAAAATCCGAAATCGTTAGTCACAATTTTTTTTTATAAGTGTTTAAAGTTCGAATTTATACGAAATATGTCAAAATTTAAATTAAATTTCATACGCTCATAATGCGAATGTTGGCCATAGTAACCATAGTAACATATAAAAACTATACTATTTGTTTCAAAATAGAATATTTGACAATATTTAAATATAATATATCCTAAACTGACAAATCATCTTCGTTCAGAATCGTTTTTCGTATACAATGATACCTATCATTGCATTCAAATTTAACCTACCCTAGTCCGAGGTCCACCCCATCCCCTAATGTACAGCAGAGCGATACTCACTTACCAACTTTTAGATTCTGAACGAAGTGATGAATGTATTGCATTTACTATGATGTGTGTTTTTTTTTTTTTTTTTGTGTCTGACTCCAACATTTGGAGCAGTAATAATGCTCCGAATTTTGACTTCAGCCCCTCTTTGAATAGGGAATTGAATCTAGTTGGTACTTTAGGGGGGTCAAAATTAAAATTTTCTAATAGTTTTCAAAAAAATCGAGAAAAACAAAAAAAAAATGACAGAAAAATGGAAATTTTACGGAAAAACCACTTTTCGACAAAATCGATTTTTTGATTTTGCTGTAACTCAAAAACGAATTATTGTAAATACTTGAAATTTTCACCAAATGTTTATATTATGGTTATCTCTTTACAGTTAAATTTTCAAATATTTTGACCATTTTTAAGCTACTAATAGACAATTGAAATTTTCGACTTTTCTAAGTTTTTTTTTCTTCAAATGCCGATAAAAATTTTTTGGGTGGCCAGAAAATCTTGAAAATTTAATACAAGGTTTCTTATAAGTTGTTCTTAAAGTGATAAAAAAAAATCCGAAATCGTTAGTCACAATTTTTTTTTATAAGTGTTTAAAGTTCGAATTTATACGAAATATGTCAAAATTTAAATTAAATTTCATACGCTCATAATGCGAATGTTGGCCATAGTAACCATAGTAACATATAAAAACTATACTATTTGTTTCAAAATAGAATATTTGACAATATTTAAATATAATATATCCTAAACTGACAAATCATCTTCGTTCAGAATCGTTTTTCGTATACAATGATACCTATCATTGCATTCAAATTTAACCTACCCTAGTCCGAGGTCCACCCCATCCCCTAATGTACAGCAGAGCGATACTCACTTACCAACTTTTAGATTCTGAACGAAGTGATGAATGTATTGCATTTACTATGATGTGTGTTTTTTTTTTTTTTTGTGTCTGACTCCAACATTTGGAGCAGTAATAATGCTCCGAATTTTGACTTCAGCCCCTCTTTGAATAGGGAATTGAATCTAGTTGGTACTTTAGGGGGGTCAAAATTAAAATTTTCTAATAGTTTTCAAAAAAATCGAGAAAAACAAAAAAAAAAATGACAGAAAAATGGAAATTTTACGGAAAAACCACTTTTCGACAAAATCGATTTTTTGATTTTGCTGTAACTCAAAAACGAATTATTGTAAATACTTGAAATTTTCACCAAATGTTTATATTATGGTTATCTCTTTACAGTTAAATTTTCAAAATATTTTGACCATTTTTAAGCTACTAATAGACAATTGAAATTTTCGACTTTTCTAAGTTTTTTTTTCTTCAAATGCCGATAAAAATTTTTTGGGTGGCCAGAAAATCTTGAAAATTTAATACAAGGTTTCTTATAAGTTGTTCTTAAAGTGATAAAAAAAAATCCGAAATCGTTAGTCACAATTTTTTTTTATAAGTGTTTAAAGTTCGAATTTATACGAAATATGTCAAAATTTAAATTAAATTTCATACGCTCATAATGCGAATGTTGGCCATAGTAACCATAGTAACATATAAAAACTATACTATTTGTTTCAAAATAGAATATTTGACAATATTTAAATATAATATATCCTAAACTGACAAATCATCTTCGTTCAGAATCGTTTTTCGTATACAATGATACCTATCATTGCATTCAAATTTAACCTACCCTAGTCCGAGGTCCACCCCATCCCCTAATGTACAGCAGAGCGATACTCACTTACCAACTTTTAGATTCTGAACGAAGTGATGAATGTATTGCATTTACTATGATGTGTGTTTTTTTTTTTTTTTTTGTGTCTGACTCCAACATTTGGAGCAGTAATAATGCTCCGAATTTTGACTTCAGCCCCTCTTTGAATAGGGAATTGAATCTAGTTGGTACTTTAGGGGGGTCAAAATTAAAATTTTCTAATAGTTTTCAAAAAAATCGAGAAAAACAAAAAAAAAATGACAGAAAAATGGAAATTTTACGGAAAAACCACTTTTCGACAAAATCGATTTTTTGATTTTGCTGTAACTCAAAAACGAATTATTGTAAATACTTGAAATTTTCACCAAATGTTTATATTATGGTTATCTCTTTACAGTTAAATTTTCAAATATTTTGACCATTTTTAAGCTACTAATAGACAATTGAAATTTTCGACTTTTCTAAGTTTTTTTTTCTTCAAATGCCGATAAAAATTTTTTGGGTGGCCAGAAAATCTTGAAAATTTAATACAAGGTTTCTTATAAGTTGTTCTTAAAGTGATAAAAAAAAATCCGAAATCGTTAGTCACAATTTTTTTTTATAAGTGTTTAAAGTTCGAATTTATACGAAATATGTCAAAATTTAAATTAAATTTCATACGCTCATAATGCGAATGTTGGCCATAGTAACCATAGTAACATATAAAAACTATACTATTTGTTTCAAAATAGAATATTTGACAATATTTAAATATAATATATCCTAAACTGACAAATCATCTTCGTTCAGAATCGTTTTTCGTATACAATGATACCTATCATTGCATTCAAATTTAACCTACCCTAGTCCGAGGTCCACCCCATCCCCTAATGTACAGCAGAGCGATACTCACTTACCAACTTTTAGATTCTGAACGAAGTGATGAATGTATTGCATTTACTATGATGTGTGTTTTTTTTTTTTTTTTTGTGTCTGACTCCAACATTTGGAGCAGTAATAATGCTCCGAATTTTGACTTCAGCCCCTCTTTGAATAGGGAATTGAATCTAGTTGGTACTTTAGGGGGGTCAAAATTAAAATTTTCTAATAGTTTTCAAAAAAATCGAGAAAAACAAAAAAAAAATGACAGAAAAATGGAAATTTTACGGAAAAACCACTTTTCGACAAAATCGATTTTTTGATTTTGCTGTAACTCAAAAACGAATTATTGTAAATACTTGAAATTTTCACCAAATGTTTATATTATGGTTATCTCTTTACAGTTAAATTTTCAAATATTTTGACCATTTTTAAGCTACTAATAGACAATTGAAATTTTCGACTTTTCTAAGTTTTTTTTTCTTCAAATGCCGATAAAAATTTTTTGGGTGGCCAGAAAATCTTGAAAATTTAATACAAGGTTTCTTATAAGTTGTTCTTAAAGTGATAAAAAAAAATCCGAAATCGTTAGTCACAATTTTTTTTTATAAGTGTTTAAAGTTCGAATTTATACGAAATATGTCAAAATTTAAATTAAATTTCATACGCTCATAATGCGAATGTTGGCCATAGTAACCATAGTAACATATAAAAACTATACTATTTGTTTCAAAATAGAATATTTGACAATATTTAAATATAATATATCCTAAACTGACAAATCATCTTCGTTCAGAATCGTTTTTCGTATACAATGATACCTATCATTGCATTCAAATTTAACCTACCCTAGTCCGAGGTCCACCCCATCCCCTAATGTACAGCAGAGCGATACTCACTTACCAACTTTTAGATTCTGAACGAAGTGATGAATGTATTGCATTTACTATGATGTGTGTTTTTTTTTTTTTTTGTGTCTGACTCCAACATTTGGAGCAGTAATAATGCTCCGAATTTTGACTTCAGCCCCTCTTTGAATAGGGAATTGAATCTAGTTGGTACTTTAGGGGGGTCAAAATTAAAATTTTCTAATAGTTTTCAAAAAAATCGAGAAAAACAAAAAAAAAAATGACAGAAAAATGGAAATTTTACGGAAAAACCACTTTTCGACAAAATCGATTTTTTGATTTTGCTGTAACTCAAAAACGAATTATTGTAAATACTTGAAATTTTCACCAAATGTTTATATTATGGTTATCTCTTTACAGTTAAATTTTCAAAATATTTTGACCATTTTTAAGCTACTAATAGACAATTGAAATTTTCGACTTTTCTAAGTTTTTTTTTCTTCAAATGCCGATAAAAATTTTTTGGGTGGCCAGAAAATCTTGAAAATTTAATACAAGGTTTCTTATAAGTTGTTCTTAAAGTGATAAAAAAAAATCCGAAATCGTTAGTCACAATTTTTTTTTATAAGTGTTTAAAGTTCGAATTTATACGAAATATGTCAAAATTTAAATTAAATTTCATACGCTCATAATGCGAATGTTGGCCATAGTAACCATAGTAACATATAAAAACTATACTATTTGTTTCAAAATAGAATATTTGACAATATTTAAATATAATATATCCTAAACTGACAAATCATCTTCGTTCAGAATCGTTTTTCGTATACAATGATACCTATCATTGCATTCAAATTTAACCTACCCTAGTCCGAGGTCCACCCCATCCCCTAATGTACAGCAGAGCGATACTCACTTACCAACTTTTTTATTGAACAAAACATAATATTTACAATCTGTATTTACATGTTATACAATAAGTAAATGTGATGATGGTTGATTGACAGGAGGGGGAAGTCACCCAGTGGCGGCACCCCGTGGAAAGCGATTTAAGGAGAGAGTAGGTCCCTACACCAGTTCCTTTTCAGGCGCCTGGGTGGATTACCTGGAATTTGATTGGATGATAGTTGGGTGATTATAGGATTAGAGTGAGAACTGAATGTTTGGTGTGTTTTTTTGTAGGTGATTTTGGCAAGACTATTTAAGGTTGGAATGCAGATGTCTTTATGAAGTGATTCATTGGTAATGTACCAAGGGGCACCTGATATTAGACGTAGACAGATAGACTGAAATGCCTGGATTGTTCTAGTATTCGAGGGTTTGGCTGATCCCCAAAGTTGTATGCCATAGTACCACATGGGTCTTAGAAGAGCCATGTATATTGTTCTTTTGGTTTTTAATGAGAGCTTTGAGCGGAGTAGAGGTCTAAGAAGGTGGAGTCTTAAATTGAGAGCTTTACGCTTGTTTTTTAAGTGGGGACCCCATGTAAGGCGTTTGTCGAGAATTAAACCCAAATATTTAGTTTGCGTGGAAGATGGAATTTGTGCATTGCCGATAAAGGTTGCGGGACATTCTAAGGATCGGAGTGTGAAAGTAATTTGAGAGGATTTTGATGGATTAACTTTAATTTTCCAGTCGATTACCAACTTTTAGATTCTGAACGAAGTGATGAATGTATTGCATTTACTATGATGTGTGTTTTTTTTTTTTTTTTGTGTCTGACTCCAACATTTGGAGCAGTAATAATGCTCCGAATTTTGACTTCAGCCCCTCTTTGAATAGGGAATTGAATCTAGTTGGTACTTTAGGGGGGTCAAAATTAAAATTTTCTAATAGTTTTCAAAAAAATCGAGAAAAACAAAAAAAAAAATGACAGAAAAATGGAAATTTTACGGAAAAACCACTTTTCGACAAAATCGATTTTTTGATTTTGCTGTAACTCAAAAACGAATTATTGTAAATACTTGAAATTTTCACCAAATGTTTATATTATGGTTATCTCTTTACAGTTAAATTTTCAAAATATTTTGACCATTTTTAAGCTACTAATAGACAATTGAAATTTTCGACTTTTCTAAGTTTTTTTTTCTTCAAATGCCGATAAAAATTTTTTGGGTGGCCAGAAAATCTTGAAAATTTAATACAAGGTTTCTTATAAGTTGTTCTTAAAGTGATAAAAAAAAATCCGAAATCGTTAGTCACAATTTTTTTTTATAAGTGTTTAAAGTTCGAATTTATACGAAATATGTCAAAATTTAAATTAAATTTCATACGCTCATAATGCGAATGTTGGCCATAGTAACCATAGTAACATATAAAAACTATACTATTTGTTTCAAAATAGAATATTTGACAATATTTAAATATAATATATCCTAAACTGACAAATCATCTTCGTTCAGAATCGTTTTTCGTATACAATGATACCTATCATTGCATTCAAATTTAACCTACCCTAGTCCGAGGTCCACCCCATCCCCTAATGTACAGCAGAGCGATACTCACTTACCAACTTTTAGATTCTGAACGAAGTGATGAATGTATTGCATTTACTATGATGTGTGTTTTTTTTTTTTTTTGTGTCTGACTCCAACATTTGGAGCAGTAATAATGCTCCGAATTTTGACTTCAGCCCCTCTTTGAATAGGGAATTGAATCTAGTTGGTACTTTAGGGGGGTCAAAATTAAAATTTTCTAATAGTTTTCAAAAAAATCGAGAAAAACAAAAAAAAAAATGACAGAAAAATGGAAATTTTACGGAAAAACCACTTTTCGACAAAATCGATTTTTTGATTTTGCTGTAACTCAAAAACGAATTATTGTAAATACTTGAAATTTTCACCAAATGTTTATATTATGGTTATCTCTTTACAGTTAAATTTTCAAAATATTTTGACCATTTTTAAGCTACTAATAGACAATTGAAATTTTCGACTTTTCTAAGTTTTTTTTTCTTCAAATGCCGATAAAAATTTTTTGGGTGGCCAGAAAATCTTGAAAATTTAATACAAGGTTTCTTATAAGTTGTTCTTAAAGTGATAAAAAAAAATCCGAAATCGTTAGTCACAATTTTTTTTTATAAGTGTTTAAAGTTCGAATTTATACGAAATATGTCAAAATTTAAATTAAATTTCATACGCTCATAATGCGAATGTTGGCCATAGTAACCATAGTAACATATAAAAACTATACTATTTGTTTCAAAATAGAATATTTGACAATATTTAAATATAATATATCCTAAACTGACAAATCATCTTCGTTCAGAATCGTTTTTCGTATACAATGATACCTATCATTGCATTCAAATTTAACCTACCCTAGTCCGAGGTCCACCCCATCCCCTAATGTACAGCAGAGCGATACTCACTTACCAACTTTTTTATTGAACAAAACATAATATTTACAATCTGTATTTACATGTTATACAATAAGTAAATGTGATGATGGTTGATTGACAGGAGGGGGAAGTCACCCAGTGGCGGCACCCCGTGGAAAGCGATTTAAGGAGAGAGTAGGTCCCTACACCAGTTCCTTTTCAGGCGCCTGGGTGGATTACCTGGAATTTGATTGGATGATAGTTGGGTGATTATAGGATTAGAGTGAGAACTGAATGTTTGGTGTGTTTTTTTGTAGGTGATTTTGGCAAGACTATTTAAGGTTGGAATGCAGATGTCTTTATGAAGTGATTCATTGGTAATGTACCAAGGGGCACCTGATATTAGACGTAGACAGATAGACTGAAATGCCTGGATTGTTCTAGTATTCGAGGGTTTGGCTGATCCCCAAAGTTGTATGCCATAGTACCACATGGGTCTTAGAAGAGCCATGTATATTGTTCTTTTGGTTTTTAATGAGAGCTTTGAGCGGAGTAGAGGTCTAAGAAGGTGGAGTCTTAAATTGAGAGCTTTACGCTTGTTTTTTAAGTGGGGACCCCATGTAAGGCGTTTGTCGAGAATTAAACCCAAATATTTAGTTTGCGTGGAAGATGGAATTTGTGCATTGCCGATAAAGGTTGCGGGACATTCTAAGGATCGGAGTGTGAAAGTAATTTGAGAGGATTTTGATGGATTAACTTTAATTTTCCAGTCGATTACCAACTTTTAGATTCTGAACGAAGTGATGAATGTATTGCATTTACTATGATGTGTGTTTTTTTTTTTTTTTTTGTGTCTGACTCCAACATTTGGAGCAGTAATAATGCTCCGAATTTTGACTTCAGCCCCTCTTTGAATAGGGAATTGAATCTAGTTGGTACTTTAGGGGGGTCAAAATTAAAATTTTCTAATAGTTTTCAAAAAAATCGAGAAAAACAAAAAAAAAAATGACAGAAAAATGGAAATTTTACGGAAAAACCACTTTTCGACAAAATCGATTTTTTGATTTTGCTGTAACTCAAAAACGAATTATTGTAAATACTTGAAATTTTCACCAAATGTTTATATTATGGTTATTTCTTTACAGTTAACTTTTCAAAATATTTTGACCATTTTTAAGCTACTAATAGACAATTGAAATTTTCGACTTTTCTAAGTTTTTTTTTCTTCAAATGCCGATAAAAATTTTTTGGGTGGCCAGAAAATCTTGAAAATTTAATACAAGGTTTCTTATAAGTTGTTCTTAAAGTGATAAAAAAAAATCCGAAATCGTTAGTCACAATTTTTTTTTATAAGTGTTTAAAGTTCGAATTTATACGAAATATGTCAAAATTTAAATTAAATTTCATACGCTCATAATGCGAATGTTGGCCATAGTAACCATAGTAACATATAAAAACTATACTATTTGTTTCAAAATAGAATATTTGACAATATTTAAATATAATATATCCTAAACTGACAAATCATCTTCGTTCAGAATCGTTTTTCGTATACAATGATACCTATCATTGCATTCAAATTTAACCTACCCTAGTCCGAGGTCCACCCCATCCCCTAATGTACAGCAGAGCGATACTCACTTACCAACTTTTAGATTCTGAACGAAGTGATGAATGTATTGCATTTACTATGATGTGTGTTTTTTTTTTTTTTTTGTGTCTGACTCCAACATTTGGAGCAGTAATAATGCTCCGAATTTTGACTTCAGCCCCTCTTTGAATAGGGAATTGAATCTAGTTGGTACTTTAGGGGGGTCAAAATTAAAATTTTCTAATAGTTTTCAAAAAAATCGAGAAAAACAAAAAAAAAAATGACAGAAAAATGGAAATTTTACGGAAAAACCACTTTTCGACAAAATCGATTTTTTGATTTTGCTGTAACTCAAAAACGAATTATTGTAAATACTTGAAATTTTCACCAAATGTTTATATTATGGTTATCTCTTTACAGTTAAATTTTCAAAATAAGTGTTTAAAGTTCGAATTTATACGAAATATGTCAAAATTTAAATTAAATTTCATACGCTCATAATGCGAATGTTGGCCATAGTAACCATAGTAACATATAAAAACTATACTATTTGTTTCAAAATAGAATATTTGACAATATTTAAATATAATATATCCTAAACTGACAAATCATCTTCGTTCAGAATCGTTTTTCGTATACAATGATACCTATCATTGCATTCAAATTTAACCTACCCTAGTCCGAGGTCCACCCCATCCCCTAATGTACAGCAGAGCGATACTCACTTACCAACTTTTAGATTCTGAACGAAGTGATGAATGTATTGCATTTACTATGATGTGTGTTTTTTTTTTTTTTTTGTGTCTGACTCCAACATTTGGAGCAGTAATAATGCTCCGAATTTTGACTTCAGCCCCTCTTTGAATAGGGAATTGAATCTAGTTGGTACTTTAGGGGGGTCAAAATTAAAATTTTCTAATAGTTTTCAAAAAAATCGAGAAAAACAAAAAAAAAAATGACAGAAAAATGGAAATTTTACGGAAAAACCACTTTTCGACAAAATCGATTTTTTGATTTTGCTGTAACTCAAAAACGAATTATTGTAAATACTTGAAATTTTCACCAAATGTTTATATTATGGTTATCTCTTTACAGTTAAATTTTCAAAATATTTTGACCATTTTTAAGCTACTAATAGACAATTGAAATTTTCGACTTTTCTAAGTTTTTTTTTCTTCAAATGCCGATAAAAATTTTTTGGGTGGCCAGAAAATCTTGAAAATTTAATACAAGGTTTCTTATAAGTTGTTCTTAAAGTGATAAAAAAAAATCCGAAATCGTTAGTCACAATTTTTTTTTATAAGTGTTTAAAGTTCGAATTTATACGAAATATGTCAAAATTTAAATTAAATTTCATACGCTCATAATGCGAATGTTGGCCATAGTAACCATAGTAACATATAAAAACTATACTATTTGTTTCAAAATAGAATATTTGACAATATTTAAATATAATATATCCTAAACTGACAAATCATCTTCGTTCAGAATCGTTTTTCGTATACAATGATACCTATCATTGCATTCAAATTTAACCTACCCTAGTCCGAGGTCCACCCCATCCCCTAATGTACAGCAGAGCGATACTCACTTACCAACTTTTAGATTCTGAACGAAGTGATGAATGTATTGCATTTACTATGATGTGTGTTTTTTTTTTTTTTTGTGTCTGACTCCAACATTTGGAGCAGTAATAATGCTCCGAATTTTGACTTCAGCCCCTCTTTGAATAGGGAATTGAATCTAGTTGGTACTTTAGGGGGGTCAAAATTAAAATTTTCTAATAGTTTTCAAAAAAATCGAGAAAAACAAAAAAAAAAATGACAGAAAAATGGAAATTTTACGGAAAAACCACTTTTCGACAAAATCGATTTTTTGATTTTGCTGTAACTCAAAAACGAATTATTGTAAATACTTGAAATTTTCACCAAATGTTTATATTATGGTTATCTCTTTACAGTTAAATTTTCAAAATATTTTGACCATTTTTAAGCTACTAATAGACAATTGAAATTTTCGACTTTTCTAAGTTTTTTTTTCTTCAAATGCCGATAAAAATTTTTTGGGTGGCCAGAAAATCTTGAAAATTTAATACAAGGTTTCTTATAAGTTGTTCTTAAAGTGATAAAAAAAAATCCGAAATCGTTAGTCACAATTTTTTTTTATAAGTGTTTAAAGTTCGAATTTATACGAAATATGTCAAAATTTAAATTAAATTTCATACGCTCATAATGCGAATGTTGGCCATAGTAACCATAGTAACATATAAAAACTATACTATTTGTTTCAAAATAGAATATTTGACAATATTTAAATATAATATATCCTAAACTGACAAATCATCTTCGTTCAGAATCGTTTTTCGTATACAATGATACCTATCATTGCATTCAAATTTAACCTACCCTAGTCCGAGGTCCACCCCATCCCCTAATGTACAGCAGAGCGATACTCACTTACCAACTTTTTTATTGAACAAAACATAATATTTACAATCTGTATTTACATGTTATACAATAAGTAAATGTGATGATGGTTGATTGACAGGAGGGGGAAGTCACCCAGTGGCGGCACCCCGTGGAAAGCGATTTAAGGAGAGAGTAGGTCCCTACACCAGTTCCTTTTCAGGCGCCTGGGTGGATTACCTGGAATTTGATTGGATGATAGTTGGGTGATTATAGGATTAGAGTGAGAACTGAATGTTTGGTGTGTTTTTTTGTAGGTGATTTTGGCAAGACTATTTAAGGTTGGAATGCAGATGTCTTTATGAAGTGATTCATTGGTAATGTACCAAGGGGCACCTGATATTAGACGTAGACAGATAGACTGAAATGCCTGGATTGTTCTAGTATTCGAGGGTTTGGCTGATCCCCAAAGTTGTATGCCATAGTACCACATGGGTCTTAGAAGAGCCATGTATATTGTTCTTTTGGTTTTTAATGAGAGCTTTGAGCGGAGTAGAGGTCTAAGAAGGTGGAGTCTTAAATTGAGAGCTTTACGCTTGTTTTTTAAGTGGGGACCCCATGTAAGGCGTTTGTCGAGAATTAAACCCAAATATTTAGTTTGCGTGGAAGATGGAATTTGTGCATTGCCGATAAAGGTTGCGGGACATTCTAAGGATCGGAGTGTGAAAGTAATTTGAGAGGATTTTGATGGATTAACTTTAATTTTCCAGTCGATTACCAACTTTTAGATTCTGAACGAAGTGATGAATGTATTGCATTTACTATGATGTGTGTTTTTTTTTTTTTTTTTGTGTCTGACTCCAACATTTGGAGCAGTAATAATGCTCCGAATTTTGACTTCAGCCCCTCTTTGAATAGGGAATTGAATCTAGTTGGTACTTTAGGGGGGTCAAAATTAAAATTTTCTAATAGTTTTCAAAAAAATCGAGAAAAACAAAAAAAAAAATGACAGAAAAATGGAAATTTTACGGAAAAACCACTTTTCGACAAAATCGATTTTTTGATTTTGCTGTAACTCAAAAACGAATTATTGTAAATACTTGAAATTTTCACCAAATGTTTATATTATGGTTATCTCTTTACAGTTAACTTTTCAAAATATTTTGACCATTTTTAAGCTACTAATAGACAATTGAAATTTTCGACTTTTCTAAGTTTTTTTTTCTTCAAATGCCGATAAAAATTTTTTGGGTGGCCAGAAAATCTTGAAAATTTAATACAAGGTTTCTTATAAGTTGTTCTTAAAGTGATAAAAAAAAATCCGAAATCGTTAGTCACAATTTTTTTTTATAAGTGTTTAAAGTTCGAATTTATACGAAATATGTCAAAATTTAAATTAAATTTCATACGCTCATAATGCGAATGTTGGCCATAGTAACCATAGTAACATATAAAAACTATACTATTTGTTTCAAAATAGAATATTTGACAATATTTAAATATAATATATCCTAAACTGACAAATCATCTTCGTTCAGAATCGTTTTTCGTATACAATGATACCTATCATTGCATTCAAATTTAACCTACCCTAGTCCGAGGTCCACCCCATCCCCTAATGTACAGCAGAGCGATACTCACTTACCAACTTTTAGATTCTGAACGAAGTGATGAATGTATTGCATTTACTATGATGTGTGTTTTTTTTTTTTTTTGTGTCTGACTCCAACATTTGGAGCAGTAATAATGCTCCGAATTTTGACTTCAGCCCCTCTTTGAATAGGGAATTGAATCTAGTTGGTACTTTAGGGGGGTCAAAATTAAAATTTTCTAATAGTTTTCAAAAAAATCGAGAAAAACAAAAAAAAAAATGACAGAAAAATGGAAATTTTACGGAAAAACCACTTTTCGACAAAATCGATTTTTTGATTTTGCTGTAACTCAAAAACGAATTATTGTAAATACTTGAAATTTTCACCAAATGTTTATATTATGGTTATCTCTTTACAGTTAAATTTTCAAAATATTTTGACCATTTTTAAGCTACTAATAGACAATTGAAATTTTCGACTTTTCTAAGTTTTTTTTTCTTCAAATGCCGATAAAAATTTTTTGGGTGGCCAGAAAATCTTGAAAATTTAATACAAGGTTTCTTATAAGTTGTTCTTAAAGTGATAAAAAAAAATCCGAAATCGTTAGTCACAATTTTTTTTTATAAGTGTTTAAAGTTCGAATTTATACGAAATATGTCAAAATTTAAATTAAATTTCATACGCTCATAATGCGAATGTTGGCCATAGTAACCATAGTAACATATAAAAACTATACTATTTGTTTCAAAATAGAATATTTGACAATATTTAAATATAATATATCCTAAACTGACAAATCATCTTCGTTCAGAATCGTTTTTCGTATACAATGATACCTATCATTGCATTCAAATTTAACCTACCCTAGTCCGAGGTCCACCCCATCCCCTAATGTACAGCAGAGCGATACTCACTTACCAACTTTTAGATTCTGAACGAAGTGATGAATGTATTGCATTTACTATGATGTGTGTTTTTTTTTTTTTTTTGTGTCTGACTCCAACATTTGGAGCAGTAATAATGCTCCGAATTTTGACTTCAGCCCCTCTTTGAATAGGGAATTGAATCTAGTTGGTACTTTAGGGGGGTCAAAATTAAAATTTTCTAATAGTTTTCAAAAAAATCGAGAAAAACAAAAAAAAAAATGACAGAAAAATGGAAATTTTACGGAAAAACCACTTTTCGACAAAATCGATTTTTTGATTTTGCTGTAACTCAAAAACGAATTATTGTAAATACTTGAAATTTTCACCAAATGTTTATATTATGGTTATCTCTTTACAGTTAAATTTTCAAATATTTTGACCATTTTTAAGCTACTAATAGACAATTGAAATTTTCGACTTTTCTAAGTTTTTTTTTCTTCAAATGCCGATAAAAATTTTTTGGGTGGCCAGAAAATCTTGAAAATTTAATACAAGGTTTCTTATAAGTTGTTCTTAAAGTGATAAAAAAAAATCCGAAATCGTTAGTCACAATTTTTTTTTATAAGTGTTTAAAGTTCGAATTTATACGAAATATGTCAAAATTTAAATTAAATTTCATACGCTCATAATGCGAATGTTGGCCATAGTAACCATAGTAACATATAAAAACTATACTATTTGTTTCAAAATAGAATATTTGACAATATTTAAATATAATATATCCTAAACTGACAAATCATCTTCGTTCAGAATCGTTTTTCGTATACAATGATACCTATCATTGCATTCAAATTTAACCTACCCTAGTCCGAGGTCCACCCCATCCCCTAATGTACAGCAGAGCGATACTCACTTACCAACTTTTAGATTCTGAACGAAGTGATGAATGTATTGCATTTACAATGATGTGTGTTTTTTTTTTTTTTTTGTGTCTGACTCCAACATTTGGAGCAGTAATAATGCTCCGAATTTTGACTTCAGCCCCTCTTTGAATAGGGAATTGAATCTAGTTGGTACTTTAGGGGGGTCAAAATTAAAATTTTCTAATAGTTTTCAAAAAAATCGAGAAAAACAAAAAAAAAAATGACAGAAAAATGGAAATTTTACGGAAAAACCACTTTTCGACAAAATCGATTTTTTGATTTTGCTGTAACTCAAAAACGAATTATTGTAAATACTTGAAATTTTCACCAAATGTTTATATTATGGTTATCTCTTTACAGTTAACTTTTCAAAATATTTTGACCATTTTTAAGCTACTAATAGACAATTGAAATTTTCGACTTTTCTAAGTTTTTTTTTCTTCAAATGCCGATAAAAATTTTTTGGGTGGCCAGAAAATCTTGAAAATTTAATACAAGGTTTCTTATAAGTTGTTCTTAAAGTGATAAAAAAAAATCCGAAATCGTTAGTCACAATTTTTTTTTATAAGTGTTTAAAGTTCGAATTTATACGAAATATGTCAAAATTTAAATTAAATTTCATACGCTCATAATGCGAATGTTGGCCATAGTAACCATAGTAACATATAAAAACTATACTATTTGTTTCAAAATAGAATATTTGACAATATTTAAATATAATATATCCTAAACTGACAAATCATCTTCGTTCAGAATCGTTTTTCGTATACAATGATACCTATCATTGCATTCAAATTTAACCTACCCTAGTCCGAGGTCCACCCCATCCCCTAATGTACAGCAGAGCGATACTCACTTACCAACTTTTAGATTCTGAACGAAGTGATGAATGTATTGCATTTACTATGATGTGTGTTTTTTTTTTTTTTTTGTGTCTGACTCCAACATTTGGAGCAGTAATAATGCTCCGAATTTTGACTTCAGCCCCTCTTTGAATAGGGAATTGAATCTAGTTGGTACTTTAGGGGGGTCAAAATTAAAATTTTCTAATAGTTTTCAAAAAAATCGAGAAAAACAAAAAAAAAAATGACAGAAAAATGGAAATTTTACGGAAAAACCACTTTTCGACAAAATCGATTTTTTGATTTTGCTGTAACTCAAAAACGAATTATTGTAAATACTTGAAATTTTCACCAAATGTTTATATTATGGTTATCTCTTTACAGTTAAATTTTCAAAATATTTTGACCATTTTTAAGCTACTAATAGACAATTGAAATTTTCGACTTTTCTAAGTTTTTTTTTCTTCAAATGCCGATAAAAATTTTTTGGGTGGCCAGAAAATCTTGAAAATTTAATACAAGGTTTCTTATAAGTTGTTCTTAAAGTGATAAAAAAAAATCCGAAATCGTTAGTCACAATTTTTTTTTATAAGTGTTTAAAGTTCGAATTTATACGAAATATGTCAAAATTTAAATTAAATTTCATACGCTCATAATGCGAATGTTGGCCATAGTAACCATAGTAACATATAAAAACTATACTATTTGTTTCAAAATAGAATATTTGACAATATTTAAATATAATATATCCTAAACTGACAAATCATCTTCGTTCAGAATCGTTTTTCGTATACAATGATACCTATCATTGCATTCAAATTTAACCTACCCTAGTCCGAGGTCCACCCCATCCCCTAATGTACAGCAGAGCGATACTCACTTACCAACTTTTAGATTCTGAACGAAGTGATGAATGTATTGCATTTACAATGATGTGTGTTTTTTTTTTTTTTTTTGTGTCTGACTCCAACATTTGGAGCAGTAATAATGCTCCGAATTTTGACTTCAGCCCCTCTTTGAATAGGGAATTGAATCTAGTTGGTACTTTAGGGGGGTCAAAATTAAAATTTTCTAATAGTTTTCAAAAAAATCGAGAAAAACAAAAAAAAAAATGACAGAAAAATGGAAATTTTACGGAAAAACCACTTTTCGACAAAATCGATTTTTTGATTTTGCTGTAACTCAAAAACGAATTATTGTAAATACTTGAAATTTTCACCAAATGTTTATATTATGGTTATCTCTTTACAGTTAACTTTTCAAAATATTTTGACCATTTTTAAGCTACTAATAGACAATTGAAATTTTCGACTTTTCTAAGTTTTTTTTTCTTCAAATGCCGATAAAAATTTTTTGGGTGGCCAGAAAATCTTGAAAATTTAATACAAGGTTTCTTATAAGTTGTTCTTAAAGTGATAAAAAAAAATCCGAAATCGTTAGTCACAATTTTTTTTTATAAGTGTTTAAAGTTCGAATTTATACGAAATATGTCAAAATTTAAATTAAATTTCATACGCTCATAATGCGAATGTTGGCCATAGTAACCATAGTAACATATAAAAACTATACTATTTGTTTCAAAATAAAATATTTGACAATATTTAAATATAATATATCCTAAACTGACAAATCATCTTCGTTCAGAATCGTTTTTCGTATACAATGATACCTATCATTGCATTCAAATTTAACCTACCCTAGTCCGAGGTCCACCCCATCCCCTAATGTACAGCAGAGCGATACTCACTTACCAACTTTTAGATTCTGAACGAAGTGATGAATGTATTGCATTTACTATGATGTGTGTTTTTTTTTTTTTTTTTGTGTCTGACTCCAACATTTGGAGCAGTAATAATGCTCCGAATTTTGACTTCAGCCCCTCTTTGAATAGGGAATTGAATCTAGTTGGTACTTTAGGGGGGTCAAAATTAAAATTTTCTAATAGTTTTCAAAAAAATCGAGAAAAACAAAAAAAAAATGACAGAAAAATGGAAATTTTACGGAAAAACCACTTTTCGACAAAATCGATTTTTTGATTTTGCTGTAACTCAAAAACGAATTATTGTAAATACTTGAAATTTTCACCAAATGTTTATATTATGGTTATCTCTTTACAGTTAAATTTTCAAAATATTTTGACCATTTTTAAGCTACTAATAGACAATTGAAATTTTCGACTTTTCTAAGTTTTTTTTTCTTCAAATGCCGATAAAAATTTTTTGGGTGGCCAGAAAATCTTGAAAATTTAATACAAGGTTTCTTATAAGTTGTTCTTAAAGTGATAAAAAAAAATCCGAAATCGTTAGTCACAATTTTTTTTTATAAGTGTTTAAAGTTCGAATTTATACGAAATATGTCAAAATTTAAATTAAATTTCATACGCTCATAATGCGAATGTTGGCCATAGTAACCATAGTAACATATAAAAACTATACTATTTGTTTCAAAATAGAATATTTGACAATATTTAAATATAATATATCCTAAACTGACAAATCATCTTCGTTCAGAATCGTTTTTCGTATACAATGATACCTATCATTGCATTCAAATTTAACCTACCCTAGTCCGAGGTCCACCCCATCCCCTAATGTACAGCAGAGCGATACTCACTTACCAACTTTTAGATTCTGAACGAAGTGATGAATGTATTGCATTTACTATGATGTGTGTTTTTTTTTTTTTTTTTGTGTCTGACTCCAACATTTGGAGCAGTAATAATGCTCCGAATTTTGACTTCAGCCCCTCTTTGAATAGGGAATTGAATCTAGTTGGTACTTTAGGGGGGTCAAAATTAAAATTTTCTAATAGTTTTAAAAAAAATCGAGAAAAACAAAAAAAAAATGACAGAAAAATGGAAATTTTACGGAAAAACCACTTTTCGACAAAATCGATTTTTTGATTTTGCTGTAACTCAAAAACGAATTATTGTAAATACTTGAAATTTTCACCAAATGTTTATATTATGGTTATCTCTTTACAGTTAAATTTTCAAAATATTTTGACCATTTTTAAGCTACTAATAGACAATTGAAATTTTCGACTTTTCTAAGTTTTTTTTTCTTCAAATGCCGATAAAAATTTTTTGGGTGGCCAGAAAATCTTGAAAATTTAATACAAGGTTTCTTATAAGTTGTTCTTAAAGTGATAAAAAAAAATCCGAAATCGTTAGTCACAATTTTTTTTTATAAGTGTTTAAAGTTCGAATTTATACGAAATATGTCAAAATTTAAATTAAATTTCATACGCTCATAATGCGAATGTTGGCCATAGTAACCATAGTAACATATAAAAACTATACTATTTGTTTCAAAATAGAATATTTGACAATATTTAAATATAATATATCCTAAACTGACAAATCATCTTCGTTCAGAATCGTTTTTCGTATACAATGATACCTATCATTGCATTCAAATTTAACCTACCCTAGTCCGAGGTCCACCCCATCCCCTAATGTACAGCAGAGCGATACTCACTTACCAACTTTTAGATTCTGAACGAAGTGATGAATGTATTGCATTTACTATGATGTGTGTTTTTTTTTTTTTTTTTGTGTCTGACTCCAACATTTGGAGCAGTAATAAAGCTCCGAATTTTGACTTCAGCCCCTCTTTGAATAGGGAATTGAATCTAGTTGGTACTTTAGGGGGGTCAAAATTAAAATTTTCTAATAGTTTTCAAAAAAATCGAGAAAAACAAAAAAAAAATGACCGAAAAATGGAAATTTTACGGAAAAACCACTTTTCGACAAAATCGATTTTTTGATTTTGCTGTAACTCAAAAACGAATTATTGTAAATACTTGAAATTTTCACCAAATGTTTATATTATGGTTATCTCTTTACAGTTAAATTTTCAAAATATTTTGACCATTTTTAAGCTACTGATAGACAATTGAAATTTTCGACTTTTAAGTTTTTTTTTCTTCAAATGCCGATAAAAATTTTTTGGGTGGCCAGAAAATCTTGAAAATTTAATACAAGGTTTCTTATAAGTTGTTCTTAAAGTGATAAAAAAAAATCCGAAATCGTTAGTCACAATTTTTTTTTATAAGTGTTTAAAGTTCGAATTTATACGAAATATGTCAAAATTTAAATTAAATTTCATACGCTCATAATGCGAATGTTGGCCATAGTAACCATAGTAACATATAAAAACTATACTATTTGTTTCAAAATAGAATATTTGACAATATTTAAATATAATATATCCTAAACTGACAAATCATCTTCGTTCAGAATCGTTTTTCGTATACAATGATACCTATCATTGCATTCAAATTTAACCTACCCTAGTCCGAGGTCCACCCCATCCCCTAATGTACAGCAGAGCGATACTCACTTACCAACTTTTAGATTCTGAACGAAGTGATGAATGTATTGCATTTACTATGATGTGTGTTTTTTTTTTTTTTTTGTGTCTGACTCCAACATTTGGAGCAGTAATAATGCTCCGAATTTTGACTTCAGCCCCTCTTTGAATAGGGAATTGAATCTAGTTGGTACTTTAGGGGGGTCAAAATTAAAATTTTCTAATAGTTTTCAAAAAAATCGAGAAAAACAAAAAAAAAATGACAGAAAAATGGAAATTTTACGGAAAAACCACTTTTCGACAAAATCGATTTTTTGATTTTGCTGTAACTCAAAAACGAATTATTGTAAATACTTGAAATTTTCACCAAATGTTTATATTATGGTTATCTCTTTACAGTTAAATTTTCAAAATATTTTGACCATTTTTAAGCTACTAATAGACAATTGAAATTTTCGACTTTTCTAAGTTTTTTTTTCTTCAAATGCCGATAAAAATTTTTTGGGTGGCCAGAAAATCTTGAAAATTTAATACAAGGTTTCTTATAAGTTGTTCTTAAAGTGATAAAAAAAAATCCGAAATCGTTAGTCACAATTTTTTTTTATAAGTGTTTAAAGTTCGAATTTATACGAAATATGTCAAAATTTAAATTAAATTTCATACGCTCATAATGCGAATGTTGGCCATAGTAACCATAGTAACATATAAAAACTATACTATTTGTTTCAAAATAGAATATTTGACAATATTTAAATATAATATATCCTAAACTGACAAATCATCTTCGTTCAGAATCGTTTTTCGTATACAATGATACCTATCATTGCATTCAAATTTAACCTACCCTAGTCCGAGGTCCACCCCATCCCCTAATGTACAGCAGAGCGATACTCACTTACCAACTTTTAGATTCTGAACGAAGTGATGAATGTATTGCATTTACTATGATGTGTGTTTTTTTTTTTTTTTGTGTCTGACTCCAACATTTGGAGCAGTAATAAAGCTCCGAATTTTGACTTCAGCCCCTCTTTGAATAGGGAATTGAATCTAGTTGGTACTTTAGGGGGGTCAAAATTAAAATTTTCTAATAGTTTTAAAAAAAATCGAGAAAAACAAAAAAAAAATGACAGAAAAATGGAAATTTTACGGAAAAACCACTTTTCGACAAAATCGATTTTTTGATTTTGCTGTAACTCAAAAACGAATTATTGTAAATACTTGAAATTTTCACCAAATGTTTATATTATGGTTATCTCTTTACAGTTAAATTTTCAAAATATTTTGACCATTTTTAAGCTACTAATAGACAATTGAAATTTTCGACTTTTCTAAGTTTTTTTTTCTTCAAATGCCGATAAAAATTTTTTGGGTGGCCAGAAAATCTTGAAAATTTAATACAAGGTTTCTTATAAGTTGTTCTTAAAGTGATAAAAAAAAATCCGAAATCGTTAGTCACAATTTTTTTTTATAAGTGTTTAAAGTTCGAATTTATACGAAATATGTCAAAATTTAAATTAAATTTCATACGCTCATAATGCGAATGTTGGCCATAGTAACCATAGTAACATATAAAAACTATACTATTTGTTTCAAAATAGAATATTTGACAATATTTAAATATAATATATCCTAAACTGACAAATCATCTTCGTTCAGAATCGTTTTTCGTATACAATGATACCTATCATTGCATTCAAATTTAACCTACCCTAGTCCGAGGTCCACCCCATCCCCTAATGTACAGCAGAGCGATACTCACTTACCAACTTTTAGATTCTGAACGAAGTGATGAATGTATTGCATTTACTATGATGTGTGTTTTTTTTTTTTTTTTTGTGTCTGACTCCAACATTTGGAGCAGTAATAATGCTCCGAATTTTGACTTCAGCCCCTCTTTGAATAGGGAATTGAATCTAGTTGGTACTTTAGGGGGGTCAAAATTAAAATTTTCTAATAGTTTTAAAAAAAATCGAGAAAAACAAAAAAAAAAATGACAGAAAAATGGAAATTTTACGGAAAAACCACTTTTCGAAAAAATCGACTTTTTGATTTTGCTGTAACTCAAAAACGAATTATTGTAAATACTTGAAATTTTCACCAAATGTTTATATTATGGTTATCTCTTTACAGTTAAATTTTCAAAATATTTTGACCATTTTTAAGCTACTAATAGACAATTGAAATTTTCGACTTTTCTAAGTTTTTTTTTCTTCAAATGCCGATAAAAATTTTTTGGGTGGCCAGAAAATCTTGAAAATTTAATACAAGGTTTCTTATAAGTTGTTCTTAAAGTGATAAAAAAAAATCCGAAATCGTTAGTCACAATTTTTTTTTATAAGTGTTTAAAGTTCGAATTTATACGAAATATGTCAAAATTTAAATTAAATTTCATACGCTCATAATGCGAATGTTGGCCATAGTAACCATAGTAACATATAAAAACTATACTATTTGTTTCAAAATAGAATATTTGACAATATTTAAATATAATATATCCTAAACTGACAAATCATCTTCGTTCAGAATCGTTTTTCGTATACAATGATACCTATCATTGCATTCAAATTTAACCTACCCTAGTCCGAGGTCCACCCCATCCCCTAATGTACAGCAGAGCGATACTCACTTACCAACTTTTAGATTCTGAACGAAGTGATGAATGTATTGCATTTACTATGATGTGTGTTTTTTTTTTTTTTTTGTGTCTGACTCCAACATTTGGAGCAGTAATAAAGCTCCGAATTTTGACTTCAGCCCCTCTTTGAATAGGGAATTGAATCTAGTTGGTACTTTAGGGGGGTCAAAATTAAAATTTTCTAATAGTTTTAAAAAAAATCGAGAAAAACAAAAAAAAAATGACAGAAAAATGGAAATTTTACGGAAAAACCACTTTTCGACAAAATCGATTTTTTGATTTTGCTGTAACTCAAAAACGAATTATTGTAAATACTTGAAATTTTCACCAAATGTTTATATTATGGTTATCTCTTTACAGTTAAATTTTCAAAATATTTTGACCATTTTTAAGCTACTAATAGACAATTGAAATTTTCGACTTTTCTAAGTTTTTTTTTCTTCAAATGCCGATAAAAATTTTTTGGGTGGCCAGAAAATCTTGAAAATTTAATACAAGGTTTCTTATAAGTTGTTCTTAAAGTGATAAAAAAAAATCCGAAATCGTTAGTCACAATTTTTTTTTATAAGTGTTTAAAGTTCGAATTTATACGAAATATGTCAAAATTTAAATTAAATTTCATACGCTCATAATGCGAATGTTGGCCATAGTAACCATAGTAACATATAAAAACTATACTATTTGTTTCAAAATAGAATATTTGACAATATTTAAATATAATATATCCTAAACTGACAAATCATCTTCGTTCAGAATCGTTTTTCGTATACAATGATACCTATCATTAAATTCAAATTTAACCTACCCTAGTCCGAGGTCCACCCCATCCCCTAATGTACAGCAGAGCGATACTCACTTACCAACTTTTAGATTCTGAACGAAGTGATGAATGTATTGCATTTACTATGATGTGTGTTTTTTTTTTTTTTTTTGTGTCTGACTCCAACATTTGGAGCAGTAATAATGCTCCGAATTTTGACTTCAGCCCCTCTTTGAATAGGGAATTGAATCTAGTTGGTACTTTAGGGGGGTCAAAATTAAAATTTTCTAATAGTTTTCAAAAAAATCGAGAAAAACAAAAAAAAAATGACAGAAAAATGGAAATTTTACGGAAAAACCACTTTTCGACAAAATCGATTTTTTGATTTTGCTGTAACTCAAAAACGAATTATTGTAAATACTTGAAATTTTCACCAAATGTTTATATTATGGTTATCTCTTTACAGTTAAATTTTCAAAATATTTTGACCATTTTTAAGCTACTAATAGACAATTGAAATTTTCGACTTTTCTAAGTTTTTTTTTCTTCAAATGCCGATAAAAATTTTTTGGGTGGCCAGAAAATCTTGAAAATTTAATACAAGGTTTCTTATAAGTTGTTCTTAAAGTGATAAAAAAAAATCCGAAATCGTTAGTCACAATTTTTTTTTATAAGTGTTTAAAGTTCGAATTTATACGAAATATGTCAAAATTTAAATTAAATTTCATACGCTCATAATGCGAATGTTGGCCATAGTAACCATAGTAACATATAAAAACTATACTATTTGTTTCAAAATAGAATATTTGACAATATTTAAATATAATATATCCTAAACTGACAAATCATCTTCGTTCAGAATCGTTTTTCGTATACAATGATACCTATCATTGCATTCAAATTTAACCTACCCTAGTCCGAGGTCCACCCCATCCCCTAATGTACAGCAGAGCGATACTCACTTACCAACTTTTAGATTCTGAACGAAGTGATGAATGTATTGCATTTACTATGATGTGTGTTTTTTTTTTTTTTTTGTGTCTGACTCCAACATTTGGAGCAGTAATAAAGCTCCGAATTTTGACTTCAGCCCCTCTTTGAATAGGGAATTGAATCTAGTTGGTACTTTAGGGGGGTCAAAATTAAAATTTTCTAATAGTTTTAAAAAAAATCGAGAAAAACAAAAAAAAAATGACAGAAAAATGGAAATTTTACGGAAAAACCACTTTTCGACAAAATCGATTTTTTGATTTTGCTGTAACTCAAAAACGAATTATTGTAAATACTTGAAATTTTCACCAAATGTTTATATTATGGTTATCTCTTTACAGTTAAATTTTCAAAATATTTTGACCATTTTTAAGCTACTAATAGACAATTGAAATTTTCGACTTTTCTAAGTTTTTTTTTCTTCAAATGCCGATAAAAATTTTTTGGGTGGCCAGAAAATCTTGAAAATTTAATACAAGGTTTCTTATAAGTTGTTCTTAAAGTGATAAAAAAAAATCCGAAATCGTTAGTCACAATTTTTTTTTATAAGTGTTTAAAGTTCGAATTTATACGAAATATGTCAAAATTTAAATTAAATTTCATACGCTCATAATGCGAATGTTGGCCATAGTAACCATAGTAACATATAAAAACTATACTATTTGTTTCAAAATAGAATATTTGACAATATTTAAATATAATATATCCTAAACTGACAAATCATCTTCGTTCAGAATCGTTTTTCGTATACAATGATACCTATCATTAAATTCAAATTTAACCTACCCTAGTCCGAGGTCCACCCCATCCCCTAATGTACAGCAGAGCGATACTCACTTACCAACTTTTAGATTCTGAACGAAGTGATGAATGTATTGCATTTACTATGATGTGTGTTTTTTTTTTTTTTTTTGTGTCTGACTCCAACATTTGGAGCAGTAATAATGCTCCGAATTTTGACTTCAGCCCCTCTTTGAATAGGGAATTGAATCTAGTTGGTACTTTAGGGGGGTCAAAATTAAAATTTTCTAATAGTTTTCAAAAAAATCGAGAAAAACAAAAAAAAAATGACAGAAAAATGGAAATTTTACGGAAAAACCACTTTTCGACAAAATCGATTTTTTGATTTTGCTGTAACTCAAAAACGAATTATTGTAAATACTTGAAATTTTCACCAAATGTTTATATTATGGTTATCTCTTTACAGTTAAATTTTCAAATATTTTGACCATTTTTAAGCTACTAATAGACAATTGAAATTTTCGACTTTTCTAAGTTTTTTTTTCTTCAAATGCCGATAAAAATTTTTTGGGTGGCCAGAAAATCTTGAAAATTTAATACAAGGTTTCTTATAAGTTGTTCTTAAAGTGATAAAAAAAAATCCGAAATCGTTAGTCACAATTTTTTTTTATAAGTGTTTAAAGTTCGAATTTATACGAAATATGTCAAAATTTAAATTAAATTTCATACGCTCATAATGCGAATGTTGGCCATAGTAACCATAGTAACATATAAAAACTATACTATTTGTTTCAAAATAGAATATTTGACAATATTTAAATATAATATATCCTAAACTGACAAATCATCTTCGTTCAGAATCGTTTTTCGTATACAATGATACCTATCATTGCATTCAAATTTAACCTACCCTAGTCCGAGGTCCACCCCATCCCCTAATGTACAGCAGAGCGATACTCACTTACCAACTTTTAGATTCTGAACGAAGTGATGAATGTATTGCATTTACTATGATGTGTGTTTTTTTTTTTTTTTGTGTCTGACTCCAACATTTGGAGCAGTAATAATGCTCCGAATTTTGACTTCAGCCCCTCTTTGAATAGGGAATTGAATCTAGTTGGTACTTTAGGGGGGTCAAAATTAAAATTTTCTAATAGTTTTAAAAAAAATCGAGAAAAACAAAAAAAAAATGACAGAAAAATGGAAATTTTACGGAAAAACCACTTTTCGACAAAATCGATTTTTTGATTTTGCTGTAACTCAAAAACGAATTATTGTAAATACTTGAAATTTTCACCAAATGTTTATATTATGGTTATCTCTTTACAGTTAAATTTTCAAAATATTTTGACCATTTTTAAGCTACTAATAGACAATTGAAATTTTCGACTTTTCTAAGTTTTTTTTTCTTCAAATGCCGATAAAAATTTTTTGGGTGGCCAGAAAATCTTGAAAATTTAATACAAGGTTTCTTATAAGTTGTTCTTAAAGTGATAAAAAAAAATCCGAAATCGTTAGTCACAATTTTTTTTTATAAGTGTTTAAAGTTCGAATTTATACGAAATATGTCAAAATTTAAATTAAATTTCATACGCTCATAATGCGAATGTTGGCCATAGTAACCATAGTAACATATAAAAACTATACTATTTGTTTCAAAATAGAATATTTGACAATATTTAAATATAATATATCCTAAACTGACAAATCATCTTCGTTCAGAATCGTTTTTCGTATACAATGATACCTATCATTGCATTCAAATTTAACCTACCCTAGTCCGAGGTCCACCCCATCCCCTAATGTACAGCAGAGCGATACTCACTTACCAACTTTTAGATTCTGAACGAAGTGATGAATGTATTGCATTTACTATGATGTGTGTTTTTTTTTTTTTTTTGTGTCTGACTCCAACATTTGGAGCAGTAATAATGCTCCGAATTTTGACTTCAGCCCCTCTTTGAATAGGGAATTGAATCTAGTTGGTACTTTAGGGGGGTCAAAATTAAAATTTTCTAATAGTTTTCAAAAAAATCGAGAAAAACAAAAAAAAAATGACAGAAAAATGGAAATTTTACGGAAAAACCACTTTTCGACAAAATCGATTTTTTGATTTTGCTGTAACTCAAAAACGAATTATTGTAAATACTTGAAATTTTCACCAAATGTTTATATTATGGTTATCTCTTTACAGTTAAATTTTCAAAATATTTTTACCATTTTTAAGCTACTAATAGACAATTGAAATTTTCGACTTTTCTAAGTTTTTTTTTCTTCAAATGCCGATAAAAATTTTTTGGGTGGCCAGAAAATCTTGAAAATTTAATACAAGGTTTCTTATAAGTTGTTCTTAAAGTGATAAAAAAAAATCCGAAATCGTTAGTCACAATTTTTTTTTATAAGTGTTTAAAGTTCGAATTTATACGAAATATGTCAAAATTTAAATTAAATTTCATACGCTCATAATGCGAATGTTGGCCATAGTAACCATAGTAACATATAAAAACTATACTATTTGTTTCAAAATAGAATATTTGACAATATTTAAATATAATATATCCTAAACTGACAAATCATCTTCGTTCAGAATCGTTTTTCGTATACAATGATACCTATCATTGCATTCAAATTTAACCTACCCTAGTCCGAGGTCCACCCCATCCCCTAATGTACAGCAGAGCGATACTCACTTACCAACTTTTAGATTCTGAACGAAGTGATGAATGTATTGCATTTACTATGATGTGTGTTTTTTTTTTTTTTTTTGTGTCTGACTCCAACATTTGGAGCAGTAATAAAGCTCCGAATTTTGACTTCAGCCCCTCTTTGAATAGGGAATTGAATCTAGTTGGTACTTTAGGGGGGTCAAAATTAAAATTTTCTAATAGTTTTCAAAAAAATCGAGAAAAACAAAAAAAAAATGACAGAAAAATGGAAATTTTACGGAAAAACCACTTTTCGACAAAATCGATTTTTTGATTTTGCTGTAACTCAAAAACGAATTATTGTAAATACTTGAAATTTTCACCAAATGTTTATATTATGGTTATCTCTTTACAGTTAAATTTTCAAAATATTTTGACCATTTTTAAGCTACTAATAGACAATTGAAATTTTCGACTTTTCTAAGTTTTTTTTTCTTCAAATGCCGATAAAAATTTTTTGGGTGGCCAGAAAATCTTGAAAATTTAATACAAGGTTTCTTATAAGTTGTTCTTAAAGTGATAAAAAAAAATCCGAAATCGTTAGTCACAATTTTTTTTTATAAGTGTTTAAAGTTCGAATTTATACGAAATATGTCAAAATTTAAATTAAATTTCATACGCTCATAATGCGAATGTTGGCCATAGTAACCATAGTAACATATAAAAACTATACTATTTGTTTCAAAATAGAATATTTGACAATATTTAAATATAATATATCCTAAACTGACAAATCATCTTCGTTCAGAATCGTTTTTCGTATACAATGATACCTATCATTGCATTCAAATTTAACCTACCCTAGTCCGAGGTCCACCCCATCCCCTAATGTACAGCAGAGCGATACTCACTTACCAACTTTTAGATTCTGAACGAAGTGATGAATGTATTGCATTTACTATGATGTGTGTTTTTTTTTTTTTTTTTGTGTCTGACTCCAACATTTGGAGCAGTAATAATGCTCCGAATTTTGACTTCAGCCCCTCTTTGAATAGGGAATTGAATCTAGTTGGTACTTTAGGGGGGTCAAAATTAAAATTTTCTAATAGTTTTCAAAAAAATCGAGAAAAACAAAAAAAAAAATGACAGAAAAATGGAAATTTTACGGAAAAACCACTTTTCGACAAAATCGATTTTTTGATTTTGCTGTAACTCAAAAACGAATTATTGTAAATACTTGAAATTTTCACCAAATGTTTATATTATGGTTATCTCTTTACAGTTAAATTTTCAAAATATTTTGACCATTTTTAAGCTACTAATAGACAATTGAAATTTTCGACTTTTCTAAGTTTTTTTTTCTTCAAATGCCGATAAAAATTTTTTGGGTGGCCAGAAAATCTTGAAAATTTAATACAAGGTTTCTTATAAGTTGTTCTTAAAGTGATAAAAAAAAATCCGAAATCGTTAGTCACAATTTTTTTTTATAAGTGTTTAAAGTTCGAATTTATACGAAATATGTCAAAATTTAAATTAAATTTCATACGCTCATAATGCGAATGTTGGCCATAGTAACCATAGTAACATATAAAAACTATACTATTTGTTTCAAAATAGAATATTTGACAATATTTAAATATAATATATCCTAAACTGACAAATCATCTTCGTTCAGAATCGTTTTTCGTATACAATGATACCTATCATTGCATTCAAATTTAACCTACCCTAGTCCGAGGTCCACCCCATCCCCTAATGTACAGCAGAGCGATACTCACTTACCAACTTTTAGATTCTGAACGAAGTGATGAATGTATTGCATTTACTATGATGTGTGTTTTTTTTTTTTTTTTTGTGTCTGACTCCAACATTTGGAGCAGTAATAATGCTCCGAATTTTGACTTCAGCCCCTCTTTGAATAGGGAATTGAATCTAGTTGGTACTTTAGGGGGGTCAAAATTAAAATTTTCTAATAGTTTTCAAAAAAATCGAGAAAAACAAAAAAAAAATGACAGAAAAATGGAAATTTTACGGAAAAACCACTTTTCGACAAAATCGATTTTTTGATTTTGCTGTAACTCAAAAACGAATTATTGTAAATACTTGAAATTTTCACCAAATGTTTATATTATGGTTATCTCTTTACAGTTAAATTTTCAAAATATTTTGACCATTTTTAAGCTACTAATAGACAATTGAAATTTTCGACTTTTCTAAGTTTTTTTTTCTTCAAATGCCGATAAAAATTTTTTGGGTGGCCAGAAAATCTTGAAAATTTAATACAAGGTTTCTTATAAGTTGTTCTTAAAGTGATAAAAAAAAATCCGAAATCGTTAGTCACAATTTTTTTTTATAAGTGTTTAAAGTTCGAATTTATACGAAATATGTCAAAATTTAAATTAAATTTCATACGCTCATAATGCGAATGTTGGCCATAGTAACCATAGTAACATATAAAAACTATACTATTTGTTTCAAAATAGAATATTTGACAATATTTAAATATAATATATCCTAAACTGACAAATCATCTTCGTTCAGAATCGTTTTTCGTATACAATGATACCTATCATTGCATTCAAATTTAACCTACCCTAGTCCGAGGTCCACCCCATCCCCTAATGTACAGCAGAGCGATACTCACTTACCAACTTTTAGATTCTGAACGAAGTGATGAATGTATTGCATTTACTATGATGTGTGTTTTTTTTTTTTTTTTGTGTCTGACTCCAACATTTGGAGCAGTAATAATGCTCCGAATTTTGACTTCAGCCCCTCTTTGAATAGGGAATTGAATCTAGTTGGTACTTTAGGGGGGTCAAAATTAAAATTTTCTAATAGTTTTCAAAAAAATCGAGAAAAACAAAAAAAAAATGACAGAAAAATGGAAATTTTACGGAAAAACCACTTTTCGACAAAATCGATTTTTTGATTTTGCTGTAACTCAAAAACGAATTATTGTAAATACTTGAAATTTTCACCAAATGTTTATATTATGGTTATCTCTTTACAGTTAAATTTTCAAAATATTTTGACCATTTTTAAGCTACTAATAGACAATTGAAATTTTCGACTTTTCTAAGTTTTTTTTTCTTCAAATGCCGATAAAAATTTTTTGGGTGGCCAGAAAAT